>JAGDYQ010000042.1:2115081-2138978 GCA_021962125.1 Bulinus truncatus
GTGTGTTTGTGTGTTTGTGTGTGTGTGTGTTTTATTATTATTTTCCCTAATCCTCTGACATAATGAACTCTGGTGCCATCCTCCCTCATACAAACTTTTTTTTTATCCAAATTCACCCCCCCCCACACACACACACACACTCTTCCTCCCTGCGCCCTCTTCTTCACCCACTGGGCTATATGACCCTCCCCCACCACCACCACCCCCCTTTTCAATTCCACCTCATCATTATGACCCGCCCCCTCATCCTCTCCAAGTCTGTGTGTGTGTGTGTGTGTTTGTCTGTGCGGAACCTCTCACCCCTTCCCCCACCCCACCCTCTTCAACGCCCTTCCCCCCCCCACCCTCAGATTGTTTACGGAGGCAACCACGTAACTTTTTTTTATATTGAGCAAACTTGAGTGTGTGTGTGTGTGTGTGTGTGTGTGCGTGCGCGGGCGTGTGCGTGTGTGTATGTTTGCCAGTCAATGGTAAGAATGTGTTCGTGGGTGTAATGATTGGTGAGACACTAATAGACCAAGACACAAATGTTATTGTGAGTTGTATTGTTTTTTGTTTGTTTGTTTTTTGGGGGGGGGGGGGTCAATCCATATCAGTAGATTCGATAACAGTACCTTGCTAAAACCCGTAGAGTGAAGCATGAGCGTCGCTAGGAATTTTTCCAGGGGGGGGGGGGCAAATAACAACTTTATGACACTTTTTTTAAATGTAAGGGGGGGGGGGGAGCAAATGCCCCCCTCTTATATGACATTTTTTCAAAATGAATACGCCCATGGAGTGAAGGGACTGCCCGGGGGTCCCAGTAAATTAATGTCCGTTAAAAATTATCAATACATTCATTACCCGTTAGGTAGGACGATGGCCGAGTGTTGTAGAGCGCTTGACTGTGTCGACCTGAGAGTCCCGGGTTCGATCCTGGATGAGAACCAATGGAATTTTCCCAGATTACTTTTGATATATATATATATATATATATATATATATATATATATATATATATATATATATATATATATATATATTCGCCCCTCCCGAATCCACCCAGTTTTAAATGGGTAATGGCATTAAGTTGGGGGAAAGTATAGGCGTCTGGGCGTTGCCCTAACCACACACAATCCCTTCAGATGTGACCGCAGAAACCGATGAATTCCCCCCCACATAGTTGGGTGACATTTTTGTTTTTTTTTTAAATGATCATGTTAAGTTACTCATGGCCAGGATGTGTTCTTTGAACCATTCCCTTTTATACTTAAGAAGTCGTGCGGTCTAGAGCGCTCTACTGTCGACCAGAGGAGAAAGGAGGGGGAGGGGGGTGTCTCGGGTTCGAATCTCGCTGAGATGCTCGTGATTTTTTTTTTTTTCAGGTCCTGTTGAAAGTTCCCAAAACTCTACCCAGCTTGTGTAAGTAAAGGTGGCTGGGCGTTGTGCTAGCCACACCATACCTCCAATGTGCCATTACTTCTGAAACAGGTGAATTCTGCGAACCCCCCCCCCCCATATGTTATATCATCTGCTTAAGACAACCTTTTCAGTCATTAGAGGCGTAGTAGCAACGGGTAATAGTTTGGAGGAGAACGTGTGATGGGTGAATGACAACTTAACGTGTGCGACTGATGTTCTCCCCC
This sequence comes from Bulinus truncatus, assembly GCA_021962125.1. Lineage (NCBI taxonomy): Eukaryota > Metazoa > Mollusca > Gastropoda > Planorbidae > Bulinus > Bulinus truncatus. The sequence continues at coordinate 2,116,707 of JAGDYQ010000042.1, forward strand.
CCTCCCACCCACACCGATTTCTCCGCCCCTTCATCGAATAAGAAAAAACAACGGAAAACCCCCGCCCCTTTCCCCCGACAGGGAGACTGCACCTTGCATTGTGTGGGTCACCCCTACACCACCCATCATCCCGGTCTTCCTGATTTTAGGACGATGATGGTAGATTGCGGCATAATTAACACTTACGTTAAAACTTTGAGGATAAGGCGTGTCCACCGAAGCTTGAGATGGGGGTAGGGAGGGGGGGTGGTGGTGTTAAGACGTGGTAAATAGGAATCACCATCACCTTTTTCTTTTGTACACGCCCTTGATGTCTATGCAATCTGTCTGTTTGCGTCTGTCTTTGTGTTGTTCAGTTATTAACCTTTTATTTAAATATATAATAAAAATGTGTTTTATTGTTGCGTTTAATTGCAACATAGGGAAGTGGGCGCCTAGTTGAAAGGGAGACATGTCCTCCCCTCTCCCACCAAGTGCGCATAATCTGCGGAGGGTGGGGGGGAGAGGGGTAGGGGGTCATAAACGATGTTCTGAAATATCAAGAAATGAACCTTCTTAAGTCTCACACTTTGTTTAAGGTAAAGTAGTTCAGGGGGGGGGATGGAGGCGGGTTGAAAACTGGGGACTTTGAACCCACACACACACACACACACACACACACACACACACAAAACCAACCTCGATACACCTCTGCATAAGCGGGACTGATGGTCGTGCGGTAAAGCGCTCGACTGTCGACCTGAAGGTACCTGAAGGTTCGATCTCCGGTGGGGGGACCAAGGACATTTTTTTCAGGTCATGGCTAAAGTCCTCGCTATATCTCCCGTGGTGCCTCCATGGCCATTGTACTATCGACTATGGTGGGGATGAAAGAAGGACAGCATAAAAACCGTCCCATTAGTGGTTTATAGGATCTAAGAGATTTCATCTCATCCTTACATGGACGTGCATAAGATGGAAATATCTTTCTTACTGGCAAATATTGGAGCAAGTGATTGGGGAGGAGGGGGGTGGTAGAGAGAGAATTAAAAGAAAGGTGGGGGAAGGGTTAGTTTGGAAATGTATAAAAATATCTCTTTATTTCCACGTAGGGAGCACAAAGATCTTGGACCGTAGGGCTTGCTCGTCCTGATATATCTATGCAACGAACCATTCACGGCCTCATAATAATAAACAATAACAATGTATTTCAGAAGAGTCATCACAATAATATCATTAAGTATAACAATGCCGTGGCAGTGACGTTGTTACTATGGCAATTGGATCATTCAAAACACGAAACCAATTCATTGTTTGTTCTGTTTAAACTACCTAGATAAATGTGTCGACAAGTTGTTATTGTTATTTATTTATTTCATGTTTGCAAGTACCCCTACAATTGAAGTACCTGGCTACAATAGCTCATAAGTCCAAAATGTTTGAAAAGGAAACAAAATTCTCTTGCCCTGGGGTTATTAGTTCTTTTTTAAAGTCATATTTCAAAAAACTGGATCCTACTAGTTTAAAACAAAAACACGATAAATCAGGAAAACGCGTCAACCTATGTAATGTTATGAATGGACTTCCGGAGGCCAACCTCTGCTCTATTGTTGTATAATATTTTGAGTGAAAGAAACGAATACAACCTATTTTACACACACACACACACACACGCACGTACGCACGCACACACACGCACACACACACCAGTTCACTTCTAGGGTATTACCACAGATTGTAAATTATACAAAATGCGCATCTTTCATTTAAACGGAAATTTCCGAAAACCGCCATATTTGTGTACATGTATTATCATATTGTGTAGATATTTAGGTGCTACACTATGAAATATAAAAAAACATAGATGGCGGCGTTTTTCTTTATTCTTTGTTGGAAGACTTTTTAATTGGCGATGAGCTCTCTGTACAATTTATATTTTGTGGGTTTAACCCTCCCCCACCCCCAACCAACCCTCCTTTCCGGGTACACCTATCATCTCGCCTACCAACACCCTCCTCCCTTGTATTTATAATTAACATAAAACGTAAAATAAACTTGATTTTTTTTTCAAGTCCATAATTCACAATTGAAAGACTGAGAATCTGTAAAAGATTAAGTTATTTACATTTAAAAAGAATCTGTAAAAAAAATAAAATAAAAATAGAATTATTTACATTTAATGTATTTTTTTTTTTTGTTTATTTGCAATCAATATAATAAAAGTATCCCCGTGAAATCAGCAGAAATGTTCGAGACAGCGCTGTCCAGTGGTGCTTGACATCACTTCCTGAAGGTCGCCACACAGCTAACGGCCATTTCATTGTCCATCCCATCTCTTCCCCTTAACAAAACTATTAGAAGGAGGGGGGGGGATGGAAAGAGCGGGGGGGGGGAGAGAGAGAAATCAGTCTCTACTTTAAAGAAGTGGTAGTGGTGGGATGAAGGGGGGGGGGGTAAAAAAGAGAGCAATAGTTGATCTGATTGGATGGTTGGTCTGACTCCATCTGTTCCAGGACCAATCACTGTTTGTTTCTCATAGTACTTCGTTAGTGAGTAATCTTCTCCTTTCCGCCGTCTCTACTCCAGACAGACTTTTTGGATTAGCCCGCTGGTCGGAAGCAGAAACACAAAGTCGTCTGCTCTAAAATTTTTGTTTCGATCCTTGACCTTTGTCAGTTGTATTCATGTTGTCTTATAAAATATATATATATACAAATTCTGACCTCTTGATCTGCATAATATAATATGCAACCACCATAACGGAATGATGTCATTTGATCATACATTTTTTTTAAATGACTTTATTGGCGGTATTTTTTTGTCAAATGAAAATATTTGATGATACGTTACGCCATATTTAAAGATCACACATAGTCAGAGATAGACAGACAGACAGTTATAGAGTCGTCGGAGTAATAGATCGATTGATAGGCGAACACATATACATTATTATTTCAATATATTATCCTCTTTTTCCCTTTTTTCCTACCTCAGCATTTATTACATCCTTTGCATTCTATTCTAACGCTACCTCCCCCCTCCCTCTGCCCTAGACAACACTCCACACACACGGACAGACAGAGGCGTAGCGAGGGGTGGGCAAGGGGTGCATCACAAAGGGGCGCCAAATGGTATATTTTACATATAATATTATATGGTTTTCGAATGTGGGGGGGGGGGGCGCTAAAAAAGTATTAAAAAGGTATTGTGCCCCGGGCGCGAGTAAAGGGCGCGACGGATGGTCGTACGGTAAAGCGCTCGACTGTCGACCTGAAGGTACCTGGTTCGATCTCCGGTGAGGACCAATTTATATTTCAGGTCATGGCTTAAGTCCTCGCTATGTCTTCCGTGGTGCCTCCAAGGCCATTGCACTATCGGCTATGGTAGGGGATGAAAGATGGGCATCATGAAAACCGTCCCATTAGTGGTTCATAGGATCTAAGAGATTTCATCTCATCCTTACAGGGACTTCACACACGGCGCTGCACACAGAACAACAAGAGCGAGTACATTGTGTATCAGTGAAAAGGCCGTATCACACGAACCGCTCACCCTGTGTTCTCCAAAAGATCACTCAGGTGTAATACTTGCCTGTAGTTTAACGATTTGTTTTATGAATCGCTACCATTATCGAAATAAAAACCGATTGGATTCGGATTTGTGATCGATGCTCCTTTTAATGACCTGTAGGCTGAGTGCAACTGAAGTGAGATATTGGATAGTTGCGGGCTGCTAAAGATTTTGACCGTGTGCGGTTAAAGAATTTGGCTGTGTGCGGTTAAAGATTTTGGCCGTATGTGGTTAAGGATTTGGCTATGTGCGGTTGAAGATTTCGGCTATTAGTGGCTAAAGATTTTGGGGCTGTGTGCGGCTAAAGATTTTGGCTGTGTGCGGTTAAATATGTTGCCTGTTGTGGCTAAATATTTGTGGCTAAGGGTTTGGCTGAAGATTTCGGCTAATTGCGGCTAAAGATTTTGGCTGTCTGCTGCTGAAGAAGTTGGCTGTGTGCTGCTAAAGAAGTTGGCTGTGTGCTGCTAAAGAAGTTGGCTGTGTGCTGCTGAAGAAGTTGGCTGTGTGCTGCTAAAGAAGTTGGCTGTGTGCTGCTAAAGAAGTTGGCTGTGTGCTGCTAAAGAAGTTGGCTGTGTGCTGCTAAAGATATCAACAAGAAAGAAGAGGGACTTCAAAAGCCGCCCCCCATTGGCGGTTTAAATGTATCTAAAAGATAAACATCTCGTCTTCACAGTAACTTTAAAAAAAATACCTGTGTGATAGTCATGTATGTTATAGGTAGGAGTAGTAGAAGGTGGTAGACGGCCAACACCGTGAATTGAATGAGTGCACTGTACTTAGTGTAAACAAGGTGAGCGACCCGCTAGCTGAACAAGTATTATGATGGGATGGGAGAGATCGCATGGTGTAGAGGGTGTGTACGGTCAGTTCAAAGATCAGAGATCAGTGTCCTAAACGTAACGAGTCAATGGTCAGTTGGGGCAGTCAGATTGTGAACGGTCAATGCACACAATGGGTTGTGTGAAAAGTTGGTGAAACATGTGAGCCCACACTAGATGTGTCAAGCCCCCCATTACTGCTTACTGCAGCGATTCTCAACGTGATCCCAAAAGGTGCGAAAGAATGGCCGCTGGTACCGCTATCACGTGAGTTCAAATATAAATGTAATTATTTTCACAATAAAAAACGTGCCTACCTAGGGCACGTGGTGAGACGATGATGAGTCGCGCAGCGAACAGGTGACCTTTTTCACACTAGTGGTTGTTTCAAACAAAAAAAAAATTAGCAGTCGATGCGTGCCCCCTACATTACCTTTCCCGTACCCCTTACATTACCTTTCCCGTACCCCTACATTACCTTTCCCGTACCCCTACATTACCTTTCCCGTACCCCTACATTACCTTTCCCGTACCCCTACATTACCTTTCCGTACCCCTACATTACCTTTCCCGTACCTATAGTACGCGTACCGCCGGTTGAGAACCGCGGGCTGACCGAGAGAGGGCGATGTCTGTTGAAAGACCTTCACCCCTCGCACAATACAGAAATAACATCAAATATGACGACGTGTTACAATGGCGTTAGTAAACTTCTATACAAATCTCAGTTCACACACACACACACAGTACGCAAAATATACTGTAGATATCTAGTTCGAAGCCAAACCTTACTCCAAGGTGTAAGTATATTGCTATATAGTCTCATATCGCACACACGACGCTATACTTGCTGCAAGGTATCGTTGGTCTCTTTTTTTTTGGGGGGGGGGGGGGGGAATTCGAAATTCGAACCCACGGCATTGCCTATACTGTGCTTGTGGACTACAGCAGTCGTGAAGACACAGTACTTGTATTTTTTTCCCATCGCTTCTTACTCCATTCCAGAACATATTGCAGTTGTTCTTTTTTTCCTAATGCCTTGACCTATGTGGCTCTCATTGACCCCTTGCGTGGCTCACCTTGACCTATGTGGCTCTCATTGACCCCATGCGTGGCCCCGCCTTGACCTATGTGGCTCTCATTGACCCCATGCGTGGCCCCGCCTTGACCTATGTGGCTCTCATTGACCCCTTGCGTGGCTCACCTTGAGCTATGTGGCTCTCATTGACCCCATGCGTGGCCCCGCCTTGACCTATGTGGCTCTCGTTGACCCCATGCGTGGCCCCGCCTTGCCCCATGTGGCACGCGTTGACCTCATGCTTGATTCGCTTTGACCTATAACCTCACTCTCGTCGGCCCATCCATCGCTTGACCAGTTTCTCAATGACCCTTGCGATCACGTGACATCATTTAAAATTTTAGTCGAAAAAAAAAATGACCCGTGCAATATGACGTTGGTTTAGTCCCCCACCACCCCATTCCCCCTTCCCCCCCTTCCGATTCTTTTTGGGGGACATTAAATAGAACTAAATACAAAGAAAGACAAAAATAAATTGGCGGTTTCTACTTTGTGCGGTTTAAGTTTGAGACTCGTTGCTACACGAAAAGTTTATTTTTTTATGATCAGCCATTGTACAAATAAAGCGCATTTCCTTCTCTTCTGCATGCACGTATCAGTGGTTTATAGTCGGTCCATTCTACATCAGTACCCTATGATGACTATTTAGTTATTGTACTTGATACGTTGTAGTCTAGTTTTTTTTCAGTATTCAATTTACTTATTATGGGTTGTTGTTGTTTTTTCCTTCTTGGAGTTTTATAGATTCGTTATACGACGTAATCTTGGCGTTTTTCATAAAACATATTACATGGCTTCTAGATTCGTTATACGACGTTTTACACAGAATTTCTAGCACACATTCAATACGGACTGTTTCTGTTGTTTGTTTTTTTTTTTATTCTCTTGTTCCCACCCCCTTGCCCTCCCCTCCTTCCTCCCCCACACACCTTACTGCTTCTCTAAACGCCCCCCTCCCATCACCAACTCTGCTCCATTTATTACTATCACGTAAGTCTAATCCCGCCTGCTTTATTCCACGGATTACGGTCATCGTCCTGACAAATATTGGACGGGTCTGCCAACATTGTACTGTCGAACATCCCCTCACCCCCCCCCCCAAACCCCGGGGGCGCTCTTCTTCCCCCCACCCCTCCCCCGCTCGACTCCCCACACGTTTTTCTCTCTTTCTTTCTCTCTCTCTCTCTCTCTCTCTCTCTCTCCCCCCACACCCACGCAATATTCCGGCCAGTATCCACGGGGTTTTTTTTTCAAAAAGTCTAAAATAAACATTTCGTTTCGCTGGCACACGTGACGTCCTGTCACGTGATACGCATGACATGTCATTTGTCTTGTCATGTGTAATGCACATGACATAACGGGCTGTCGTCTGGTAGTGTTACCAACAAAACACACACACACACACACACACCACTACCACACACCCTTGTCATGGTGTAATGTTATTGTTTATTAATGCCATGTCTAGGGTGTAATTAAATACACAAGGTAATACGTAAACTAAAAAATGGATTCTTAATATTGAAGATTTGGTCAAACTCGGCTGCCCAAAGCCGCTTGCGATCATCTATTGGAGGTTACTAACAGCTCCCAGAGAATGTTTTAACTCAGTATAGTCAAATTATGGTTACAGCCTTTGTTCCAACGATAACTCGTTCAATTGTTGCGTGATAATGTAGTGAATATAGAACCCGTTTTGAAAAATATATCCACTAGTTGTGGTCAATGGTCCCTCTAAGCTGAGTGCGTGAGCGATCGCTCACGCGATTTCAGAGCGTCGCTCATACAATACGTACGATCGCTCACTCCGACGGGCGACATCGCTTAAATCGCTCACAAATTTTGGCCTCAAACAAACAAACATAATGTCGCTCAGAGACAAAATTTTTTGCTCACTTCATACCACACCTTAGAGGGAGTATTGTTTGTGGTACTTTGCCATTAAATCCGTTGTTTTTTTTTTTCCTTTTTGCGTTCCACAGCAGTCAAATAACGCCCCCCACCTTCCTTGTGTCTTTAGTCCAACCATGGACTAAACACGGCCCTAGATCTGTTTGACCCGACCTTCCAGCGCTCTGCCCCTCTCCGCTCGTAGTTTATATATAACGTTAACTTTAATTTTTATTATTACTTTAAAAAAGAAACCCCACCCATATAAAATGGCGCGGCCTCCCAACTGTCAAATTTAACTACTCATTGTGTCCCGCGATTGTAAAAGTTTGCCCACCCTTAGCTTTAGCCCCCCCCCTCCAATAAGAACCGTTCTTATGTTGCAGGGGGGGGGGGGCTAGAGAAAACAGTCAGTATTCAGTTGTCAAAGTATGAATATAGGAATACCATTTCACCGGAATGAATGTAATACCATTTCACCGGAATGAATGTAATACCATTTCACCGGAATGAATGTAATACCATTTCACCGGAATGAATGTAATACCATTTCACCGGAATGAATGTAATACCATTTCACCGGAATGAATGTAATACCATTTCACCGGAATGAATGTAGTACCATTTCACCGGAATGAATGTAATACCATTTCACCGGAATGAATGTAATACCATTTCACCGGAATGAATGTAATACCATTTCACCGGAATGAATGTAATACCATTTCACCGGAATGAATGTAATACCATTTCACCGGAATGAATATAATACCATTTCACCGGAATGAATGTGCTACCATTTCACCGGAATGAATGTAATACCATTTCACCGGAATAAATGTAATACCATTTCACCGGAATGAATGTGCTACCATTTCACCGGAATGAATGAAATGCCATTTCACCGGAATGAATGTAATACCATTTCACCGGAATGAATGTAATACCATTTCACCGGAATGAATGTAATACCATTTCACCGGAATAAATGTAATACCATTTCACCGCAATGAATGTAATACCATTTCACCGGAATGAAGGCAGTACCATTTTACCCGAATGAATGTTAATATAATTATTTGATTCGCATTAATACGCAAAATTGAGTGATGTACATCGTAGCCATTATATGATCATAATTGACGTCAGATTGATCAGGAAGTGTGTCAATGTAACCTGCTGACCTGTAAGTAACTTAACAATGGTCATATGAAACAGACCCTGGCGGGAGGTTCTTTAAGCAGTTGTCTCCCCAGGCATTCGCCAACTGCGCCCTTGTTGCTTAAAGCACCCACACGCAACGCCAAATCCCCCGCACGCTGTAACAAAAATATGCATTATTAAACACATGTGTGTGTGTGTGTGTGCGCGCGCGCGTGTGTGTGGGTGAGTGAGTGTGTGTGTAAAATTAATCTTCCACTCTGTCAAGTAAGTGTTTATCTTAGATTTGTTTACTTATATCACAGTTGTAGTGTTCTTTCTTTTATATGTGTATTTTTTAAATTGATGTATTTGTTGCAGTGGACATGGTTGAGTGTGTGTGTGTTTCACATGGTATACCACTTCGTTGAAGTTGAAGCAAATCTAGGGCGATGAGAGGGGTGTGATGTCCTACCCTGAGATTTCTAAGGATGTTAGGAGAGTTTTTATGGGCTAAAGATCCTGTCTGGGGACCTTCCTAGCATCAAATTAAACATGAATTAGTCATTGAAGAGCTCTTGCCCTGGGGTCTCTCGGCCGTTGGATAGGTGTTTTTTTTTTCCCTACTCATACGTACGGCCATGACTGTATCAGTGACCAATAGTTAACAAAAGAAAATGTTTTGCAGCTTAGATAGTTTATATATATAAGTACGGTATTCCTTCACACAGACCTATGAGCACACAGACGTATCAGCACACAGACGTATCAGCACACATGCGTATTAGCACACATGCGCATGAGCACACAGACGTATTAGCACACAGACGTATGAGCACATAGACGTATTAGCACACAGATGTATTAGCACACAGACGTATGAGCACATAGACGTATGAGCACATAGACGTATTAGCACACAGGCGTATTAGCACGCAGACGTATTAGCACACAGACTCACTCTATTCTTCCTCTAGTTCTTACTCCACTTTTCTCCGACATCCTCCACTCTCACCTCATCAATTACACACAAAAAGTCATTTCCTTCTGCTAGACCTATCCCCCCATCCCCCCACCCCTTCCCACTCCACTTCAGTCCATCATCCCCTCCCCTGTCCACTGACCACCAATCTACACGATACTGACAAATCTGTTACTCCTCCCATCTCTTTGTCCAACCTACTTCTGTTTTTATGTCTGTGTGTGTGTGTCTGTGTTTAGGTCATGTGATTGGAATGAACGTTGAAGTTTGAAAAAGAAAACCCTGAACTATGTTAGAGTTGTGGTACTTAGTGTGACCAGAGAAACCAAACTCTAGAGGGAGAAAGAGAGGGAGAGAGAGAGGGAGAAGAGAGAGAGAGACACAGAGAGTGCCTGAGTGAATAACCAGACATTCTACCAGTAAATAATATTCTGACTATTTGAAACGTGGATATTTATTTTAGTGCAAAGTGAGTACAGACCAGCAACGATTCTATAACTATAGCGATTCTTGATCCTTGAAGAACCCTGTATATATGTTCGCAACTCACTAAGAAACCTTTTTCAGTTTTTGCGACTCACCTTTTAAAAAAAAAGATACAAAAAAAAAGTAAGATAAAGTTAAAAAAAAGCTTTAAAAAATTGTATGTATTCTTAAGTTGTTATTTAACAAAAATCTTTACTGACCACTTAAAATTAGCTCGCGACGAACAAGCGGGTGCGCCACCGATACATTTTGAGAACACTAATGGTGTAGAATAAGTTCACGGCATTCTGCGGGTAGCAGTGGCTCAAATGTAGACACTGCGGGTAGCGATGGCTCAAATGTAGACACTGCGGGTAGCGATGGCTCAAATGTAGACACTGCGGGTAGCGATGGCTCAAATGTAGACACTGCAGGTAGCGATGGCTCAAATGTAGACACTGCAGGTAGCGATGGCTCAAATATAGACACTGCAGGTAGCGATGGCTCATATAGACACTGCAGGTAGCGATGGCTCAAATATAGACACTGAAGGTAGCAATGGCTGAAATATAGACACTGTAGGTAGCAATGGCTCAAATATAGACACTGCAGGTAGCACTGACCGAAATGTATGCACTGCAGGTAGCAAACTAGCAATGTCTTAAACTGCTTGTAGCATTGACCGAAACGTAGATACTGCAGGCAGTTATGGCTTAAACGTAGACATTTCACATGACCGTGTAATCATGAATCTAGTATTTACTATTGACTGGGCATAAATCAAATTCACGGATGCCCATGATTGATGAATCATTTTTCAGAACTGGCTGAAGATGGAAAACGCTCAATAAGTAACTTGGCCTGACCGAACAGGAGGGAAAAAAATCTGGATAATATTTTCACGTCCGGTTGTCAGACTGAGCAATCTGTCTTTTGGTCAGACTGAGCAGTCTGTCTTTTGGTCAGACTGAGCAGTCTGTCTTTTGGTCAGACTGAGCAGTCTGTCTTGTGGTCAGACTGAGCAATCTGTCTTTTGGTCAGACTGAGCAGTCTGTCTTGTGGTCAGACTGGGGAATCTGTCTTGTGGTCAGACTGAGCAATCTGTCTTTTGGTCAGACTGAGCAGTCTGTCTTGTGGTCAGACTGGGGAATCTGTCTTTTGGTCAGACTGAGCAATCTGTCTTTTGGTCAGACTGAGCAATCTGTCTGTATGCTAGTTACATTAGCTTCCCCCACACCCCCCGACCAGAGGCGTGTTAAAACAACGTGCGCTCCCGGCTCTCGAGTTCTGTTCTAAAGCCCCCCCCCCCGGCAATACTTCTTGTAACTTTACATTCCGTACTTTTTTTGTTTTTAATTCTTTTTTAAAGGGCGCAATATTTTCTTTTGGATCCGGCGCCCGCCGTCCCCCCCCCCCCGCAGCCCCAAACATAAATCCGCTTCTGTTAGACTCTATCGACGTGTCTATCCATCCATCCATCTATATATCGATGTATCTATCCATCCATCCATCTATCTATCTATCTATCGAAGTATCTATCCATCCATCCATCTATCTATCGATGTATCTATCCATCCATCCACCCATCCATCCATCTATCGATGTATCTATCCATCCATCCATCCATCTATCGATGTATCTATCCATCCATCAATCCATCCATCCATCTATCTATCGATGTATCGATCTATCTATCGATGTAAATATCGATGTATCTGTCTATACATCCTTCCAATCCATCATTCTACCTATAGGTCTGTCTGTCTGCATGTGTATGTATCTGTCTATCTATACTAGGGGTTATACAAAAACCGACTTTTAAAAAAACCGGTTGTCGAAGGTCAATTTCTCAAAAAAACCGGCGAAAACCGGTTTTCGGTTTTACAATAAAATAAGTGAAATAAACAATTTTTAAAGCATTCTAGCAATAATTATTTTCAATGTATGCCGTATTTAATTGATGGGCATGAAAATGAATAAAGTTTAATGTAATTATGTCAACCAATTTTTTAAAGTAAAATAATAAATACAAGAAAAAAAATTATCAATATGACAGTAAAATATTACTGCTGCCTACTGGGTACATATATTAACATTCCTTTAAATTGCATATTGACTTATTATATTTCTATCATGGCCATTGAACTGCTAAACTTTGTTTGGCAGTCACGAATGAGACTTAATTTTTCCCGTGTTTCATTCATATTAAGCTATAAATATACGTGGCTGTCAAAGACACGAGGTTTGGTTTGCCGCTCACAGACAAGTTCAGATTCAGTCGTTGTGATGTAGACCTCAGTACATGTATAGTACTTATTCATATATAGTCTATAGATATTACGGTTCTTTTTTTACTCTTGGTATTATCTTTGTCTTTTTCTCTCTCCCTCCCTCCCTTCCTCTCCCTTCTCTCTCTCTCTCTCTCTCTCTTTCTCTCTCACATCCTCTGTCTAAGTTTCTAATGTTATCTATATATGTGACACAATACACAAATACCTCTGTACCTCTATGGACCCACGAGTCACGGCCACATTGAATGTCCATTTCAAAAAATTTCTCCACTGAACTCTAAATTCACTCCTCGACCCTCCCTTCATACAATCATCTCCCCACCTACCCCACTCCCATCCCTGAGATGTATCAGTTACACCAGTCATTACAGCGGCTGTACGACGGTCCTGCTGCCTTGTTTAGGTTAGAGGGGTTAGCGGTGGTGAAGGTGTTGGATGACGAACATAAATTTAGTCAACTTGAAAAAAATCGCCTCTGTCTATTGTTTAGTAACGAACTAAGGAGATACCAATACCCCAATCCCCTCTCCCGTCTCAATGATATGCCCGTTTCAAGTTGTATACTTCCCGCAAGTCAACACTAATTCTTGCGCTAAAAAATCGGTTTTTCTGTGGAATTAGTAAACGACCAAATTTAGCCCTCTTTCCAGGTCGAGGAAACAACGAATACAATAAATCTCTCTATGTGCATATACCCTCCCCCTCAAGTTACCCCTGTACCACTGGTCACGCCTTCTCTCTTGTATCGCTGAACAATTACTTTCTAACAATGACCAAGTACACGGGTCAGACTGACGTGGGAGTTCATTGGAAAGTCAACGTTTCCCAGATTTCTCTGCAATTCATCTGAATGTAACAACATTTTTTTTATAATTGTTATGTGCTAAGCTAAAACCGACTTTTTAAAGCCCAAAAAACCGGTTGTCGAATGCTTCGAGATTCGTCGAAAAACCGGTTTTTCACCGCCGGTTTTTAAAAACCGACAACCCCCTAATCTATACACCTCCCCCTCCTTACCTTTCGTAAAAGTACCAACGCCCCTACCCCGCCCCCTTTTTCTTTATTTTCGACTCAATATTAATTCATACTCACCGTGCGTAGTTGGTGTGGAACACACGCAGCTCACCCTCACACTCACGTGCGCGCTGACACACACACACATACACAAGTACTCACTCAGGCGACTGCGTCACAGGTCTCTATCTCTCTCTCTCTCTCTTGTGGCCCGCTGCAGAATAAATGTCTGTGGCACACGGCCATCAGCTGACGTTACCTCGTCTTTGTGTTGCCTCATCACACACCCACACACACACACACCCACACCCCGTCTTCCAGCCCCCCCCTCCTCGGTCACAGACGTTCCGCCCCCCCCCCCCCAATCCAACCATTCTGCAGTGCTCCATGGTCTGGACTGCCAACACCCCCCCCTCTCCCTTCTTTCACTGTTGACATAGAGAGTTGGTCAATACCAAGACAACAGGAGACCCGAGGGGTGGGGGGGGGCGGGGTGGGAAGGACAGTGTCAGTCTGTGTTTGAGGAAGATGGCTTGAGAGTTAAGATTTAAGTTGTGGAGACTGCTACTTACTATTACAGTATGCCGCGGTATATTTGTGGCAGTATAGTATAGTATTAGTATCAATATGGTATGGTATAATATAGTTTGGTATGGTATAGTGCAGTATAGGATGGTATGTTGTGGTATAGTATAGTGCAGGTATGGTATAGCATAGGTATGGTATAGATTAGTTTGGTATAGCACAGGTATGGTATAGTATAGGTATGCTATGGTATGGTATGGTATGGTATAGTATAGTAGGCCTATAGGTATGGTATAGTATATGTATGGTATAGATTTGTATGATAATAGTATAGTATACATTTAATATGCAAACAAACAGTTGCATTTACTGTAGTATTCAGTAATGGTAGAAGTAGACCCACTTGTTCGGTTGTTTGTTTGTATGTTTTTTCAAGAGTGTCAACTGTGGGTTTGTTCTGTTTGTAAATGAATCTGAATCTCTTCCTTTCAACTTCAGTTTCTTTTCCGTCTGCCAGATGTTTGGCTACAATGACCCACATTATGGAGTCACCTTCGATAATTCCTTTTAAGTCGAAGCATGTATATTTTTTCCCCCGATCTGATTATTCACCTATCCCCCCCCCCCCCGCACAAGAGACAACGTATAGTTTTATCATTTGCGCGTCGACGTAAAGTTTATGCACGTAGAAAAAAATTATACATTGTCACCGATGTCACGGTTTGACACACATGTCGTCGTCGTCTTGAGAAGGGGGGGGAAATGGGAAGAGTAGATGTGGGTTACATGATGGCGGAGTGTTTCTTCGCCCATTCCCCCCCCCCCCCCCCAATCTCTCCACCTCTCTCTCTTTCACAACCAGCTGTAGGGGTGGGGGGTGTTCCAGCGTGCCTTGGCTACCACTTTGCATTGTGTGCCCATTTTGACAAGGAAGCCGCCGCTGTATTTATCATCGCCGATTCAGACGTCTGCTTAAAGTAACCTATTACTATCTGCACCCTGCGATACCTTTGTGTAAAAAAAATGTTCATGTTTACTTTAAAAAAAAAATATTATAATTTAGTTGACATATTACTGACATATAAATATACTAATGACAAAAAAACTAGGGGAATCTCAATATATGTATATGAACCGCATACAGTTGCCTATGTTACAGATGACCCTTATATTGAGGAGGGCCATAAATACAGTTGAGACGAAACTTAGTTTCCCCATTTGGTCCATGGCATGGACTCATGTCAGTTAATTCTGGTACAGTTGGGGGGGGGGGGGAAGGGGGGCAACTTCGGCGGATTGGCGGGTATTACACTGATATTTTATGAGGTTTTGGGCGGTTTTACCATCTTAAATGTTGTGTATTACGCAAATAAAAAAAAAAAGCATGAAATTTAAAAGAGAATCAAATTTTTGACATTTCGATTCGACTTATCGGGCGGGTTTTCGGCGGATTTCTTAATAGTTTTCGTCGGTTTAAAAAAAAAAACCCATCTAGCAATGCTGGTAAGTTTTGACAAGCGCGGTCAATGAGTATTTAGATAACATTACCCTTTAACAATAAATATTTAACTTAATAATTTTTCGCTATGCATTATAGAACAGATCATTTTCACGATTTAGAGACAAGATTAATGTATTCATTTTTAAATAAATAAATAAACATACATGGAGGGAGGGGGGGTTCGGTTAAAACATCAGCGCGTTCAATGAGAATTCCCTTATAATTTACCTTTTGATGATATTTGTACTTACCTACTCATGATTTTGAGACTTATTAAATATGATTCATTTATTGATTGATTTTTTTTTTGTTAATCGTGGGAGCCTGGACGGTGTGTGTGTGTGTGTGTGTGTGTGTTGGTAGGGGAGGGAGGGGAGGGGGCCCCAACTGCTGTGCTAACCAACATAGAAAATATTTAATTGCACTGTCGTAATAAAACAAGAACAAAATAATGATCATTACTGAAGATAAACTAAAACACACGACGTGGTGTGCGGTTAGAACCACAAACTGACAAAACATGCCCCGATTATATTACAGTTAGGCAGCCCCGTAGCGTGAAACTTCTACAGCAGGGGGGCCAGGCATTCTACAGTAGGGGCCAGGCAGTAGCAGGGGGGGTGGTGGTAATACATTTTACTAAGTAGAACAAATAAGTAGGGGGGGGGGCAGACAAAACGCAGGGCCTGCAGTTAGGCCTAGTGGATATACTGAAAGAAATACGCCAACTAAGTGCTGTTTTTAATTATATTAAAAGTTAAGTCATGGCGTGTACTTCGCTAAGAATTCCTAAAACTGGATCATTTAAAAAAAAAAATCTTTATTTGGTTGATTTATTTGGAAAACTTTGTTTTATTTATTAATTTTAGCTGTATGTCATTACGAATTATATTATTAATGTCATTTCGGTGACATCGTTCTATTATTGGCATGGCGCCTGCGCACTTATTTATTTTTATTTATAGTTTCGGATCTTCCCTAAAATGCAGACGTAACTTACTAAATTTTATTTTTTTTTAAACTGGAAACATAATACCATTTCTATATTCTTTGGATTTCTCATGAATATTTTTATAAAATATTTTTTTAAAATCTATTTCAATTTGGCCTAAAATAATATTTCGTTTAGCCTTATTTGGAAATGAAGTCACATGGACAACTTATTATTTATTTGTTTATTTTAAAACCATTGTTTATTTTTCTTTTATAGGGACAGTGAATTTTTTGATGGATTTTAGTTTTACCCTTTTATAATAAATACAACGCAACATGAGCAGTCCAGGCAGTTCTCCTATATACATTTTATATTATCATCAAAGACTTTTCACAATAATCTGGCTAGTTATTTTTTCTAACTAGTTCGGTAAGAAAATTCCCCGACGCAACATTTACACTTTATTTTATTGTTAGATTTTTTTTTCTTCGTGCATCAATAATTTTTTTTTTACACGCATAACTTTATTATAAATTTTAATTTTTACACGCATAACTTTATTATAAATTTTATTTTTTACACGCATAACTTTATTATAAATTGTAATTTTTACACGCATAACTTTATTATAAATTGTAATTTTTACACCAAGCTCCGATAGGAAAATGTTTGAACAAAAACTTGCCAAATTGTTTTTTCTTTCCTTTCGTTAGTTTAGTTTAGTACAGAATATCTTCAGAGTGTAGCACTGATAGTACCATATTTTTCAGTGAAATAGCCGTTTGAAGTCACTTATAGAAAAAAAAAATAAAATATATCAATGTCCAATGAATGCAAACATTTTACTACTTGCTAAATATTTAAAGGTAACCTCGTAGCATATTTGGCTTTTATCTTAGGGACCATTCACTTATTACGTAACGTTTTTTTTTTAAATTTGATTTTCAGTTGATAGTTGCTACCCTACAAATACACACACAAATATTGATCACGTCATTCATCTTGTGCACACAAAAAAAAACATATTCCAAACACTTCTGCTTTGAGATTAAAATCGAAAAAAGAAAAAAATCTCCAACAAGTGATGCATTATAGTCTTCTAGACAAATACATGTACTGATTATCATAATACCCGTTAACACCATTCTTTGATGGTGTGTGTGTGTGTGTTGGGGGGTGGAGTTCGTTCCTGTAACTTTGCAGTCATCCCAGACTTGATGAGAGACTCTGGAACTTTCCATAACGTATGCAGCCATTAAGTTATTACAGATCTTGTCAGTGTGTGTGTGTGTGTTGGGATGTGTCGGGTATCTGGCCTCGTCTGTGTGTGTGTGTCTGGATGTGTCATATCAGGTCTCGTCTGGCGCTTCGGTAATTGCCGTACGTAAATAATTAATGAAATCCCGGACAGAGTAACCAAATCAGTGGATCTCAGACTCTTATGTAACGGGTGACCGTTGTTTGACAGACGACATGAGCTGAAGTTGACATAAGGCCATGTGTACTAATCTCATACTGCCCATAACTCATACTGCCCCAATCTCAAACTGCCCCAATCTCATACTGCCCATATCTCATACTGCCCCAATCTCAAACTGCCCCAATCTCATACTGCCAGTATTTCATACTGCCCCAATATCAAACTGCCTCAATATCAAACTGCCCCAATCTCAAACTGCAATCTCATACTGCCAGTGTTTCATACCTTCCAATATCAAACTGCCCCCAATATCAAACTGCCCCAATATCAAACTGCCCCAATCTCAAACTGCCCCAATCTCTAACCACTGCCCATATCTCATACTGCCCCAATCTCATACTGCCCATATCTCATACTGCCCCAATCTCAAACTGTCCCAATCTCATACTGCCCATATCTCATACTGCCCCAATCTCATACTGCCCATATCTCATACTGCCCCAATCTCAAACTGCCCCAATCTCATACTGCCCCAATCTCAAACTGCCCCAATCTCCTTTTTCTTATATATCATACTGCCCAATCTCATACTGCCCCTAACTCATACTGCCCCAATCTCAAACTGCCCCAATCTCATACTGCCCATATCTCATACTGCCCCAATCTCAAACTGCCTCAATCTCATACTGCCCCAATCTCAAACTGCCCCAATCTCAAACTGCCCCAATCTCATACTGCCCATATATCATACTGCCCCCAATCTCATTCTGTCCCCCTAACTCATACTGCCCATATCTCATACTGCCCCAATCTCAAACTGCCCCAATCTCATACTGCCCATATCCCATACTGCCCCAATCTCATACTGCCCATATATCATACTGCCCCAATCTCATACTGCCCCTAACTCATACTGCCCCAATCTCAAACTGCCCCAATCTCATACTGCCCATATCTCATACTGCCCCAATCTCAAACTGCCCCAATCTCATACTGCCCATATATCATACTGCCCCAAACTCATACTGCCCCTAACTCATACTGCCCCAATCTCAAACTGCCCCAATCTCATACTGCCAGTATTTCATACTGCCCCAATCTCAAACTGCCCCAATCTCATACTGCCCATATCTCATACTGTCCATATCTCATACTGCCCCAATCTCAAACTGCCCCAATCTCAAACTGCCCCAATCTCAAGCTGCCCAAATCTCCTTACTACCAGTATCTCGTACTGCCCCAATCTCAAACTGCCCTAATCTCAAAATGCCCCAATCTCAAAATGCCCCAATCTCAAACTGCCCCAATCTCAAAATGCCCAAATCTCAAACTGCCCCAATCTCATACTGCCAGTATTTCATACTGCCCCAATATCAAACTGCCCCAATATCAAACTGCCCCAATCTCAAACTGCCCCAATCTCATACTGCCAGTATTTCATACTGCCCCAATATCAAACTGCCCCAATATCAAACTGCCCCAATCTCAAACTGCCCCAATCTCATACTGCCCATATCTCCTTACTGCCCCAATCTCATACTGCCCATATCTCGCCCTGCCCCAATCTCAAACTGTCCCAATCTCATACTGCCCCAATCTCATACTGCCCATATCTCCATACACCCCAAATCTCAAACTGCCCCCAATCTCATACTGCCCCAATCTCAAACTGCCCCAATCTCATACTGCCCATATATCCTGCTGCCCCAGTCTCCTTACTGCCCCTAACTCATACTGCCCCAATCTCAAACTGCCCCAATCCTATACTGCCCATATCTCCTTACTGCCCCAATCTCAAACTGCCTCAATCTCATACTGCCCCAATCTCAAACTGCCCCAATCTCAAACTGCCTTTAATCTCCTTACTGCCCATATCGCTTACTGCCCCAATCTCATTCTGTCCCTAACTCATACTGCCCATATCGTCATACTGCCCCAATCTCAAACTGCCCCAATCTCATACTGCCCATATCCCATACTGCCCCAATCTCATACTGCCCATATATCCTTTCTGCCCCAATCTCATACTGCCCTTAACTCATACTGCCCCAATCTCAAACTGCCCCAATCTCATACTGCCCATATCTCATACTGCCCCAATCTCAAACTGCCCCAATCTCATACTGCCCATATATCCTTGCTGCCCCAAACTCATACTGCCCCTAACTCATACTGCCCCAATCTCAAACTGCCCCAATCTCATACTGCCAGTATTTCATACTGCCCCAATCCTCAAACTGCCCCAATCTCATACTGCCCATATCTCATACTGTCCATATCTCATACTGCCCCAATCTCAAACTGCCCCAATCTCAAACTGCCCCAATCTCAAACTGCCCCAATCTCATACTGCCAGTATCTCGTACTGCCCCAATCTCAAACTGCCTAATCTCAAAAAATGCCCCAATCTCAAAATGCCCCAATCTCAAACTGCCCCAATCTCAAAATGCCTAATCTCAAACTACCTAATATCAAACTATCCCAATCTCAAACTTCCCCATCCTCAAATTGCCCCAAATCTCATGCTGCCCCAAATCTCATACTGCACCTAAATCTCACTTTACCCTAAATCTCAAACTACCCCAACCTCAAAATGCCCTAATCTCAAACTGCCCCAATCTCATGCCCTAGCAGTAATTATTACAATTAAGATCAAAAGACGAGAATAGAGTTCATAAGGACAACCTGTAAACAAACACCGGAACGAAAATATTAGGCGACATAAGCTGTACCCGTGAGTATTTAAAGTAGCCACGTGACCGTGTTCGGAGCAATCAAAGGGGTTTATGGCAGGTCAGCGAGCAATGAAAAACCAGTCCCAACCCGCCTTCGAGTATATAGCTCAGTAGGTCACCAGCGGCGGCGACTGGACAATGACATAGTCCGTGAGAGTGATGAAAAATAACAATGCAGTAAAGCAGTACTTGTTGCTGAGTGTGCTGCTACGAACTCCCCGCTACCAAAGATATCGGATATAGATGTGTATGCGGGTGGTACAGCCCACGTTGTATATGACCTGGGCTGCCTATCAGAATGTTCTCGGCGACTTGAATAATTTAGGAGATAATATTGTGTTCAATCTGCCTCCATCCGTCTTCCCCGCCCCCTCCCCCTCCCCACCCCTCACCCCCCTTCCCCACTACGGTGCGTTTGTGTGTGTCTGATGTCTATATTGTTGTCGTCATCACCGCAACATTTCATAAATACATGTACATCAGTAGAAGAGATTGCACCCTCCACTTCTCACGAAGCCACAAATAAAGGTTCTATTATCATCTGTTAAAAATCTAAGCTCTGGTTTTGTTAAAAATCTAAGCTCTGGTTTTGTTAAAAATCTAAGCTCTGGTTTTGTTAAAAAAATCTAAGCTCTGGTTTTTTTTTAAATCTAAGCTCTGGTTTTGTTAAAAATCTAAGCTTTGGTTTTGTTAAAAATCTAGGCTCTGGTTTAGTTAAAAATCTAGGCTTTGGTTTTGTTAAAAATCTAGGCTCTGGTTTTGTTAAAAATCTAGGCTTTTGGTTTTTGTTAAAAAAATCTAAGCTTTGGTTTTGTTAAAAATTAGCTCTGGTTTCGTTAAAAATCTAGGCTTTGGTTTTGTTAAAAATCTAGGCTCTGGTTTTGTTAAATCTAGGCTCTGGTTTTGTTAAAAATCTAAGCTCTGGTTTTGTTAAAAATCTAGGCTTTGGTTTTGTTAAAAATCTAAGCTTTGGTTTTGTTAAAAATCTAAGCTCTGGTTTCGTTAAAAATCTAGGCTTTGGTTTTGTTAAAAATCTAGGCTCTGGTTTCGTTAAAAATCTAGGCTTTGGTTTTGTTAAAAATCTAGGCTCTGGTTTTGTTAAAAATCTAAGCTCTGGTTTTGTTAAAAATCTAAGCTCTTGTTTTGTTAAAAATCTAGGCTCTGGTTTTGTTAAAAATCTAAGCTCTGGTTTTGTTAAAAATCTAGGCTCTGGTTTTGTTAAAAATCTAGGCTTTGGTTTTGTTAAAAATCTAAGCTCTGGTTTAGTTAAAAATCTAAGCTCTGGTTTTATTAAAAATCTGTTCACGTGAATTATTCCATTGTATTACCTTATTGCCATTATAATATAGAATTAGGTACAATTACCTTACTCTACTCAGTCTACTGTAACCTGTTTCTGCCAATGCTTCATAAAAAAAAAAACATTTCCAGCCAAATAGAGTCAAATAAATACATCCTTACATCTTCTCTAACTACTTCATGTTATTTCCAAATTTTTATTAAATACATCCTTACATCTTCTCTACTTCATATTATTTCCAAGTTTTTATTTAAAAAATCGTTTTTGTTATAGGAATATAATTTCAAATGATTTTGTGATAAATTATGATATCTCGTTTAGTATTACAATCATAAAAAAATCTTTTGTTTTGCTTTCCAGTGATTGGGAAAATCGCTCTAAGAGATTGTGTTCACTAAATCTTCACAAAATATTGCGATGCATCTGACAACATAATGATTATATACTGATGTAAGTATATGTAAAAATGATTGTATGATTGTTTGGATCAACTTTTACACATGTGAGTGAGGGCGGCGGGGGTGTGGAAAAGTAAAGTTCTCTTTAACCCTAACGGCCATCAGGGCAGATGAAGTGTAGAATTCATCTGTTTCTATAACTCCGGCATATGAAGGGATTGTGTGGTTAGCA
>JAGDYQ010000042.1:2139478-2177509 GCA_021962125.1 Bulinus truncatus
TCTAGAAACTGAAATTATTTGATCTATCTATCTATCTATCTATCTATCTATCTATCTATCTATCTATCTATCTATCTATCTATCTATCTATCTATCTATCTATCTATCTATCTATCTATCTATCTATCTATCTATCTATCTATCTATCTATCTATCTATCTATCTATCTATCTATCTATCTATCTATCTATCTATCTATCTATCTATCTATCTATCTATCTATCTATCTATCTATCTATCTATCTATCTATCTATCTATCTATCTATCTATCTATCTATCTATCTATCTATCTGGGTTAGTAGGCTTAATATCTCACAGAGATGGGAAACACACACACATTGTACACCCACACACAATATCACCGCATTAATTACCCGCTAAAATGAATCAAGAGTTCAGGATTGTACATCTAGGTGATATTCTTCTTTTATTGGAAATCTTTGACTACATACACCAAACCGGAGACGTTTGGGAGTCCCGGGCGAAATTTCATTTTGGGGACCCTAAGGTAAAGATTTACATTGAGGGGCCCTTGTTAAATATACATTTGGGGGAAGGGTCCTATGAAAAAAAGTTTCATTTATCTTATACAACTGGGTCCCTTCTTACCCTCTACCCAACTGTTCAGCCATGTGTGTTTTTTTTTTAGAATTTTTAGGTAACGGCAGTCGAAAATATATTCCATCATGGGAGAAATGGTCCCCCATTTTTTGCATTAGGGCTAGTTAGCCTGTATACCGTAAGGCCTCTGCGCCGTGCCACCCACCACTACTGTACCTGTTGATTCTGATAGGCCGTGACCGCCATGAATGACGTCTGCGTGAAGTTGATGACGTAGTGCTCCAGTCGTGCGGCAGACGACCTCGACTCCCCGGGAACCACCTCCTCGATGACTATCTGGGGCTGGAACTTTTGCATTGAGACCAGCGACACCTGAAATGACCCAACAGGTTGTGTTTGTGGTGAGTCAGTGTACATTCATAACACACAGTTTATTATATTATTCATGCGAATGACTGGTGCTCCATCTATCACTTGAAGATGGTAAATGCAGAACCTATATTCCCCCCCGTCTACTAAGAAAACACTCTAAAAAAAAAAGAAAATGGACACAGTTACACAAGCGACATTCCAATTCCAATCTACTGGTGGAGGTGTAAGCCATTTATGCGTTCGAACTTTGAAAAGTCCCAGATGCTGTTGTTCGGTTTACGTTAAATGAATGGCAAACTATGTTCATGTATTGGTTGAACTCCCACGCCCCCTTCTCTCCCATGTTATTATTATTACACGTGACGAAAGCCCCCACCTGTTAGATCAGCGCGTCATTGTATATATTGTGCAGGGTTAAAATGTTCAGACATTGAACAATGAGAGGTATTCAAAACATTGTATTTAGAATTAAGTAATGATTATATATATATATAAATGAATTTTTTAAAGCCTATATAGATACGGTTGGTCGATTGCATATTTGATTTCTGTAACTTAACTTACTTGGCCAGGCTTTATGCAGTCCGTGTTGGTCATTTTGAGTCTTTCGAATGACAAAATTTGACTGCACAGCGCTTGACCACTGACCGGACCCTCAGGGTTAACATGGCAAGGTCTTGACGTGAGGGCATCCCCAGAACCGGACACCATCCACCGCGAGCTGAAACAGTACATGTGCATACAATTATGCAGGTGAGGGATGTTTTATCATATACTAGGCTTTCGACTAACCGGCTTTTGGCTGCAGAGGTGCAAGCAGTTAATTACAAATCCGGATAGGCCGGAGCTAAGAAATATCATTTATTCCTAATTTTATTCAAGATAAATATTCTTTATTTATGCCGGGCATTTGCAAGCAGAACGATTGAGAATTTTCTGTATTTACTCACCTTAACACGTACGTGGGTGTTTAAAAACAAGTAACTGTATTCGAAAAGCTTTTAAGCAAAATTATCTACAAGTACTTACTTGTTATAAATGTATCGATATTTTCTTGTATCGGGTTGAGCGAATTCCAACCTCACTGAATACATTTTGTCTCGTGCAAGTCCCGACACTCGTAACTTGAGAACCGGAAACATCCTTCTATAGACGAAGACAATCAACGTCCAGAAACAAGATGGCAATGGGGAAGAGATGCGATCCATTAGAACATCGCTAAAACACGCTAGGTAATGTTTGTGATACATTAAGAAATAGATGCTGGGTAAAAATTAATTCCCTTAGCCCCATAGGGCCATCGGGGCAGATGAAGTGTAGAATTCATCTGTTTCTATAACCTCGGCTTATGAAGGGATTGTGTGGTTAGCACAACGCCCAGCCGCCTTTACTTCCCCAACTTAAAGTCAGGTACCCATTTAAAGCCGGGTGGACTTGTGGGACGACTTTGAAACACATTTCACCTTGAAAAAAATCCCACTGGTCTCACCGAGGATCGAACCCAGGACTCTCAAGTCGACATTCGAGTAATTACACCACCCGGCCATCCGTCTCAGTAGAAATAAGATATCAGGTTGGGGGGGGCAGATAGAGGAAGTTTTTTTTTTTAAATAAAATAATTTAACACGTTTTTATTAAGTTTTTATTGTAAATCAACGGTTTATATATGCTCAACATAAAAACAAACATGACATAGAAAACCATTGTATTAAATTATGGATGAAATAGAGACACACATTATTATTTGTTTTTTAAAATAAAAGTAAATTTTCTTGTCCCTTAAGCAGACCAAATTGAAAGATGAGGAAGATATCGTACGAATTTCATATTTCAATTTAATTTAAAATTTTGCATTAAGCACACAATTCAGTTGAGCCCTCAGTCTTATTTAGCTAGAACCATAACTGTAAGCTATTTATAGTAAAAAAAGACACTTGGTTGTGGGGGCCTGGTGTGGTTGCCCTTAACGCCTCCCCCTCCCCCAATAAGGCCGCTCCTGCCATACTTAAAAAGTGCACAGTAAAATAATGTGTATTATTAAAAAAAATTGTGTGCTGACCAACCTTCCAGATTTGGTGATAATCATCTCTGTACCCAGTCGGTGAAACGATGACCAAAGGTCTGAGTGACATAGCTCAACGAGGACAGTTGACCCTGATCCATTGGTGTCTGGTGAAGAGATCAACGTGGCAAATGTGTGTACATTCAGTAATTACAAAGTCAACATTGTACGTCATTGAATCATTGTACACACTGTCAACATTGTACGTCATTGAGTCATTGTACACACAGTCAACATTGTACGTCATTGAATCATTGTACACACAGTCAACATTGTACGTCATTGAATCATTGTACACACAGTCAACATTGTACGTCATTGAATCATTGTACACACAGTCAACATTGTACGTCATTGAATCATTGTACACAAAGTCAACATTGTACGTCATTGAGTCATTGTACACAGTCAACATTGTACGTCATTGAATCATTGTACACAAAGTCAACATTGTACGTCATTGAATCATTGTACACACAGTCAAAGATTAAGTCCTTCATATACTTACAGTTACTAGCTTTTTCATGAGACAATCCGCTTTTAAAAAAAAATTGTCAGTGATTATATATTGTTTCTTTTCCTAGAATTAATTTGTCAGTTGAGATACAGTCTACACGTAATTGGAGAATATCAGAATTTGTCAGTTGAGATACAGTGTACATGTAATTGGAGAATATCAGAATTTGTCAGTTGAGATACAGTGTACATGTAATTGTAGAATATCAGAATTTGTCAGTTAAGATACAGTGTACATGTAATTGGAGAATATCAGAATTTGTCAGTTAAGATACAGTGTAATCAAAATGTTAGAAACTTGGACCATTAAAAAAATATATTAGGCCAGTGTTTCTCAAACTTTTTTCTTTTCGCGACCCACTATTTGTTTTCACGCCTCACCTGTGAAGAACTAAGATAAAAGAGGGAGAGAATTC
This sequence comes from Bulinus truncatus, assembly GCA_021962125.1. NCBI lineage: Eukaryota > Metazoa > Mollusca > Gastropoda > Planorbidae > Bulinus > Bulinus truncatus. The sequence goes on from JAGDYQ010000042.1 coordinate 2,143,407, forward strand.
AAAGGTCATTAATTTTAATATGTGACTCCCCCTTTTACTTTCCAGGTTAAAACTTTTTAGTTGTCGTAACATACAGAGAAATGGAGATGTAATTATGCTTACATAGATTCTCGATTTGTTCATTAGTTCATTTAAATTTTATTGCGACCCACCGAAAAAACAACCCGCGATCACTGGTAGGTCGTGACCCAACGCTACGGTAACCACTGCATTTGGGATAGATAGTCCGAAGGGACCGCCACAAAAAAATGAGCTGACAGGTCCCCTTCTGTTTTATTTTTAACGACCAAATCTGGTTCGATTCAAACTGATTTACCGACCAGTGTAGATCGACATGTGTCATTCTCGACGATTGTTGGAGACTTGTGGTCATTTCAACTGTCCTCACAATAATTTTAGAATCTCTTGCTTATATGTTGATATATGCCGCGTCTCTGTTGTGGCGTTAAGTATACTCACTTTTAGCCAGTTCAAGGCAGCCAAAAAATCATATGCTCTTTGTTCCTTAAAAATTTCCTCATAAAGTGCATGTCGGTTTAGTACCATTATATGGTTTCGGTACCATCTTGTTGGTCAGGCATTGGTCTTGTGCCGCAATTAAGAAACCTTCAGTTTTAGATTTCAGTTCAAAGTATTGCAGCCAATTAAGTCTAATTATATTTATATATATATATATATAATCGCTTGCTACAAATCTTATATTATAATATGCTATAACAAGAAAAAGCAATTAATTTTTTTAACGATATGTATATATTGGTGCACCAATAAAGGTCGTAAAATTTAAACCCCTTATCTAAGCCCACCACCGGATACCTGACCCCTGAACTCTAGCAAATCATTACTGTTTAATTCGGAAAATCAATATAATTAGATTAATGTAAGTATAGCGATTTTTTTCTAATCTGTGCGCCTCAAAACTCGAACAGTTTTGGAATAAAAAGAATAATGTAGACACAAAATGGAATCCGAATTGGTTCTGAGGTTTAAACGTAAAATCCTAAAAAAAGATAGATATTGAAGCCCAGAATATAAATCATACAGAAAGCTTGTCGTTATTTAAAAAGTCATCTACCAATGACTAAAAAAAATGTCACCATTTGTGTACCTTCCTTTTTAATGGTGTAGCACACAAATATTGATATATTATAGAAGAACATTTGGCCTCGCCCCCCCCCTATGGCTCCGACCACTCTAATGTCTAGACCCTTTTTCTCTGCTGCTGTCCGAAATATAACGTTTTTACGAAGCCACGCCCCCCCCCCATTCCAATTTTCTGGATCCACCCCTGGAAGAATGCACAAATATGACGGCTTTCAGAAAAAAAAATTAATTTAAATTGATAATGCGCATTCTGTATAATTTATATTCTGTGTATTAAACCATTATAAAAACCTCATTTCCTAACTAACAGTTCGATTGATTTGAAGAGATCGCTATTTGCATTTATTGGATAAAAAAATGATTTACATAGAGATATTTCTAGAAGTCACTAAGATACATTTAACAATTTAAAACTAGAACTCGACTTCGAATTACTTGAATGTTAATGTCATATGTTAATGTAATATGCTAATGTCAATTGTTTTAAAAATATTGTATACAACATAACACACATTTTGAAAACTAAATATATTGAATTGAAATATTGTTAACATATTATTAGTGCTGGCCCAACTTGCTGTTCGGTCAGCGGCTTTGCGCGAGCCATGGGTCAAAATGTTTTCAAGTCTTTGGGCGCCTTAGGTATTTTAGTGGGCCCTAGACAATTACTAGTTGGAGCTCTTATATCATCACATTTAATAGGACTGAATTCTGGAAATAATACTGGAAGGGGTGTCTATTATTCGACTATCCATTAGAACGGCCCTGCATTTGTTATGGAGCGCGCCTGTTGTAAAGGGGAGCATTCGGTTTTATTTTTCAGAATTATATATATAAATGTAAATAGGATTCACGCCTTAGCTAATAACTCCGAAAGTTCTTCACCAATTGCCTTGGAATGTACACACAAAATTGCAGTAAATTACCAGGCGTGTTTATATATACATTTTCATCGACATCACATCTATTAAATTAAAAAATAATATTTAATTGATCGGTTTGGTAAAGTTATTTCTTTACTTCACTTAATTTTTTTTAAGCCACGGGAGATAATTCAAAAATCACAGAGTGCTAACTTATATTTTGTCAGTATTTGCTTAAAAATAAACCAATCCGCCGTGTTCAAAGTAATAGTTTGTAAGTATTTTGTTTTAATTAACAAACAGTATCGTAAAATTTTTCTTTTACTTTAGTTTGCAAATTGTTATTTCGTCAGTAATTTTTTTTATCAAACATGTAAACAAGATTCACACCATTCATCATAACTCTAAAAGTACGTCCAAATACACTTTCCTATGGGAATCAATTGTCTTCAAAACAAACAATAAAATATCAAAATTTTGTCTGTTCTTTTAACAAAAAAAAAATTTAGAAACAAGGGCTTTCTCAATAATTACTATTACATTACACAGTGTTTAGCCAGTACATATGTTATAGGCCTATAAACAAACACACACACACACACATAAATATATATATATATACTATTAAAAAGTGCCCAGTTTCAGATTACATAGTTCGCCAGCAACCATACAAAAATATTAAAAGTACAATATCTGCATTTAAAAATCTCTCTTTATTTTCACATTGATTTTGTTAAATTCTTTTTAGTACACATATCATATCAACTTTTATTATAATCTTAATTGGAATAAATTTATTAAAAAATTAACAGACTTTCATTTTATGATAGGAAGGAAGGAAGGGGGGGGGTGTGCGGGTTGTTCGGACCGATCAGGGAGCCGAACTAAAATAGGGCACCAAAAACTGCCCTCATCCCTACAATGTTTTAATTTCCAGTTCAAAGTTTTCAAATGCGAAACAATACTTTAGTGAACTGCCATATTTACTGCGATTCTCATCGACAGTCTTGTGTAACGGCTTTTATACTCTCTAACACAGTGGTTGTCAATCTCTGATTTTATGGATTGGAAATCTTTGTGTGCATAATTACAACCCTATTTCTCACTATATAACAAAACCAAAAGTTTGCGAATGTGTAAATATAAGGGGGAAAATATTTATTTACTACTACTGACAATTTTATTTGCTTTCTTTTATTGTTATTTTCATTCAAGGCAATATTCAAACTGGTTCGTAAAAGTAGAAGTTTGAGAACCGATTCTCTAACGCAATTATTTTATTATGCAAACACATTTTCTGTCAATTTCCAATCGCTCGAATTAGGCTTTTATTCTTTGAACAAGCTTTTAATCTTTTAATGGGCTTACTGTAAAGATAATAATACTTTCGACGAAACTTGGAATCATGCGTTTTACTAGTAAAATAGTTTTAATAACAGTGGGTAAAATATTCGAAAAAATCTGAAATGGACTTTTCTTTTGCTTAATTTTCATTAATCGCTATTAAAATGTCATTTTTTAATACGATACATTAAATAACAAATAAATTGTATTTGTAAATAAAATCATTTAATATTAGGCACAAATAATTTGGAAGCCAAGGGCAAAAAAATGCCATTAAGGCATCCGCCTACATATTCTGAGCCCATAAGAACCTTTGAATAATGCCCCCCACTTCCCCCCCCCCTCATGACAGTCACTAAATTGTATTTCACGTTATCCCTGTCCCCATGACAAAAAGTGCTCAGCCCTTCACTTGGCAGTAGGGGAGGAACCAAGGCAGTCGCTTAGTTTGACTAAACATAAGACCTTTTTTTTTTTAGTGACATTAGGCTCAGTTGGGTGGGTTAACGACCCCAAATGAACAGGGCATGGAACTAGTATGAGATTAAATGTTTGTTTAAAAAAAAATGATCATTACGTTTATATAACACGAATGTTTACCTGATATGAAATACGTTCTAATATTTTACAAATATGATCTCTTTTGTTTACTAACATTAACCATATATTTTATTTTAATGAAACCACGTTATTTTTTTTATAATTTAGAGAGAAATATTAATTTAATAAAAGACACATTTATATTAACATTGATATTAACCATATAATTTATTTTAATGAAACCACTTTATTATTTTTTTTTATAAATTAGAGCGAAATGTTAAATTTAATAAAAGACAGTTTTCTAATTTGAGTGAAAATTATCATCAAATTTAGAGCGAAATGTTTACCTAATATTGTTAGAACGCCAGGGTGCTGGCAGTACATAGTCTCTCCATGACAGAAACAAGAGGCGCAGGCGACGTCCTGTGAGGAATCTGGCCGCCCGTGGTCAGCGCTGGACACCAGCCGCTGTTTTTTAGACGAACAGACATCATCGCCGTGATCTTCATGCCGGGGACGTTTTTCGTTTCCATGACAACGCACTTTGCCGAGCTGCCGGTGTCTGCGATAGTCTTCAGAATTGCCCCGCTTCAGCAAATTTTCCGTCCCGTGAATTTCCGGTTGGTGGGAGGACTTTCCCTGGTCGTATCCCAGCAGCATCCACATTTCTTTGATTTTGTCCAACTCAGACAAACTGTTGTTGACCGCGTCTTCGGGTGGCAAGAGGGTCGCCCTTGAATGGGCCCCATCTTTGAACCCCTCATGTTTCAATGGAAATAGGCTCTGAGGTTTAATATCCATGTATCCATCTAATCCACCAGGGGTCGTGCTTGCTGCATGCCCTGGGCCGGTTGCTTCCACAGGAAGTTGTAATAAGTTCACAACAGAGAACGCCTTGGCTTTGTTGCTCAACGTCATTTTTGTTCAATAATTAATTTTTTGTTCAATAATGGAGATAGAAATCCATTTCAAAAAAAAAAAAAAAGCAAAACCGTCCGGTCATAAATTTGACTTTACATCTGAGTATTTACCGTTTAGTGTAACTTTTTTTTTTTCAAAAAGTCTTTGACACAGAAAGCATGTTTTTATTTCATTGTTTTTTTTTTTTAAAAAGTCAACGCTTTGTCGTTATAGGCCCGTAAAAGTTTATTAGTGACTTACATCCAGACACAGCAGTTTGATGAAGTGGCAGTTTTATAATCAGCCTGAATGTTGTTAGCTCGGCGGCGTCACTGCATTTTGTTTAAGTTTGTCCAATGTGTGTTTTTGTGTGTGTGTGTGTGTGTGTGTGTGTGCGCGCATCAAGCCCTCTAAGAAGACGTTAGCTGCGATGGCCAATCAGAACAATTTTTGGGAGATACTTAGCGCTATCTCTCAATTGTTTAAATTTTTTTTTTCAGTTACACGCTGACGTGCCCTTGCCCAGGCTGGAGATAAACTTAAGTCCCTTGCATGTCATTCTAATTTGGCGACTGTATCGGTGGTGAAATAAATTATAAATAAAAAAACAAACAAACAACAGCAACTAAAACAACAGAGGGCGTTAAAAGCTGCTGTCAATCAATTCTTTAACCACGCCCATTTTGTAGTTATCACTTTTTAGTTGTAATTATTATTATTGATAAAAAACATTATCAGGTTGAGTGGTTGTGTTTAAACATAAAACAAATGACTCTGTAGAGCAGATGTTCATAGACGTTGTAGGAATCATCAGAAGACATTAGAAGACTTAGGAAGACATTAGAAGACGTAGGAAGACATTAGAAGACGTAGGAAGACATTAGAAGACGTAGGAAGACATTAGAAGACATTAGAAGACGTATGAACAAATTAGAAGTCATAGAAAGATGTAGGAAGACATTAAAAGACATTAGAAGACTAGGAAGACATTAAAAGATGTAGGAAGACTTAGGAAGACATTAGAAGACATAATAAAGACGTAGGAAGACATTAGAAGACGTTGGAAGGCATTAGAAGACGTAGGGAGACATTAGAAGACGTACGAAGAAATTAGAAGACATTAGAAGACATTAGTAGACATTAGAAGGCGTAGGAAGAAGTAGGAAGACATTAGATGTAGGAAGACGTATGAAGATTTCGGAGACATTAGAAGACATTAGAAGACGTATGAAGACATTAGAAAGACATTAGAAGACGTAAGAAGACGTAGGAAGACATTAGATGGAAACTTTCTTAAGGGCAAACTAGTTAATCTTTCTTGTTGCATGTTTGCGTTTGTGCGTGTTTGTGCGTGTGAGTTTATGGCAAAGTGTGATAAAAGTCAATATGGCCACCATGATGGAGTGAGAGGTGATAACGAAAGCGCCGTTGATAACGGACAGAGAGAGAGAGAGAGAGAGAGAGAGAGAGAGAGAGAATGAAGAGATAGGGAGGGGGAAGAGTGGCAGCACTTTTCAGATAAACAAAGGGCACTCGACACTTCAAAGCCCCCCCCCCCTCCTCCCCGATCAACGCCCTGGGAAACAAACAGCAAGCATGCGCAACAGTTGTCGCGTCACACAAATGAACCCTTCACCCGACAAACGGTTCAAATAATTTGTTAACATAATGTGCGCACCTTATTTTGAAAGGACTTGTTGGAGTGGATCCTAAATAGAATGGGAAGGAGGGGGGGGGGTTGGAGGGGGGAGTGGAGGGAGAGGAAGTCTTGTTGACGTGAAAACTCAACGTTTAAAATAAAGGTTGCGATGAATATATATACAGACTTTAACAAACAAAAGCAAGTGACATTGTTTTAACTATTTATTGTCATAAAATATAAAAAAAAAACCAGATCTCTTTAGCCTTTCGCCATTATACAATGTAGGCTTACACCACTTATTATTTTATGTTAACTATACCACAGACCAGCCATTGGGAAACGTATATATATATATATATACAGAGTGGGCAAAATAAAAATGAGAACATTGCGTAGACGGTAATATAATTATATCAAAGTTTGTTTAGCTGTACGCTTAGATAAAAATTGTTGATAAGCAGAGAGGACACACTGAACATGATTTCTGATTGGCAAACTAAAATTATATGAAACAATACAATTAATTAAATTATATTTTTAAATAATTCTTATGTTATATGATGTTCTCACTTTTTTGGCCCACCATATCACTATATATAAGGACGGCGTGTAAGATAGTTACGAATTAAGAAAGAAGGAAAGATTGTAAGTAAGAAGCCGAATTGAACTTGTGCGCAGGTGCTGTATAAAAAACCCCAAACGATTTGAAATTTAGCACTTGTGTATTCGCGATGACAATATTTTCAGAGGCGTAGCGAGGGGTGGGCAATGGGGAGCGGCATGCTACTCACAAAGGGGCGCCAAATGGTATATTTTACATATAATATTATATGGTTTTCGAATTGGGGTATTGTGCCCCGGGCGCGAGTTAAGCTCGCTACGGCACTGTATACTATTAGAAAATGTTCGAGTCAAATAGTAAAATTCTTATGGTGTCCGAAGTGAATTACTTTTTTGGAAAATGTTTATAAATAGAGAGGGAAATAGCTGAAAGAAATTATGGTTTCTCAAGTTTAACATTTAAGTGCAGACTTCTGATAATATTTTTTTTAAGTTAGCCCGATGCGCTATTTCAAATCGTTGGGGTTTTTATTGCCCAGACAAAAAATAAATAAACAACACACAGTCTGCCAGACAGAGAGTTAAATCAAAATTTGAACACAATTTTATTCACATTAAAGGTAGTGCTAAACTGTACATAATTAATGATGTCAACGCTTGAACTATATAACGTATTTTTACATGCATGATTTTTTTTAACATCATGAATCAAAGATGTTGATACATTTTCAGGTCTTTCACGACAGATAACTCAAACAGCCTTTCACTCGCGGTTGTTCCCCTTTCATACACAAGTCAATATAATTTATAAATAGATAAATTAGGTGATCTAGCTTTATGTACAGTTATTATATTCTAAGTCTTCATTTGAAGGTACATAAAATAAATAATGCTGATAGACATTTGAAGCAGATATTCTCACATAAAAATGTTTAAATATTCATTGTCAACAATCACTGCCAACAATCATTGTCGACAATCAGTGTCAACAATCATTGTCTACAATCTTGTTCTGTAATCACATTTTCACTGATATCATTGTACTTGTTTACGACATTAAACCAGGAACTAAGTCCTAAGCACCTATATACCAAAGCACCTATATATATATGTACCTATATACTTAAGCACCTATATACCGAAGCACCTATATGCATAAGTACAATATACTTAAACACCTATATACCTAAGCACCTATATACCTAAGCACCTATATAACTAAGCACCTATATACCTAAGCACTTATATACCTAAGCACCTTCATACCTAAGCACCTATATACCTAAGCACCTATATACCGAAGCACTTATATACTGAAGCATCTATAAACATAAGTACAATATACCTAAGCACCCATATACCTAAGCACCTTCATACCTAAGCACCTTTATACTATTAAAATAATACTTTTTAAAAAAAAAGATATAGTGTTCAGATAATTTATGATTTAAACTTTTCTTTATTTTCCGTAGCATTGTGACAGCATGCATCAAGGATGCCACAGTTGATGGACTTTTAATTAAATTGTTATGCTTGACACCCACCCTTGCATCCATCCAAACTGACAGCGACACCACCCCGCCACGATGTTGGGGGGGGGGGTCGGTCGACGGGGCTAGTGTTCCCTCATCCTCATCAGACGCTCCAGGTCCTGCTGGGCCACACTTTTTCTCGCCCGTCTGACGGAGTGGATGGCCTCGGGCTCGCCCACCCACACAGACTGCTGGTCGTCCGCCAGGTCAGCAGACTTGCCCGGGGCCCCCCCTTGCCATTTGCCGGACGCCCATGAGGCGGAAAGGGCCAGGCTGTGATGCGATCCAGCCACGCTGATCTTTCTCACGGGGTGATGATCTTGAAGATCTTTAGGCGCCTGGTGGCTGTCCTCTACACTCGATCGGTGGTGGTCTAGCGTTTGAAACAAAAAGGTCATAAGTTTAGGCTCAAATTGAAAGACGTCAAAAAAAAAAAACGTCAATAAAATGCAAACAAATCAGTTTGTTTTTAAAACGTCTTTTTCGAGTACCTAGGCTTTCAATGCTGCCCCATGCAGATCTTGAGAAGCAAAGTGATTCTGAATATTTTTTTCTTATTTCTTTTAATTAACAACATATGAATATTTTTTGGGTTTAACGACCCGACAACTTCCCCCCCCCCCACCCCAAGATTTTTGGACCCAATGGCAGCCGCCTATTTTTTTTAATTCCTAGCCGTTAGAAGGGCTCTGATGGCAAGATGTCGGCTTTGCTACACCCTCTGTCTTCCTGCCTGGTGGCATGCATGCCCACTGCATACCAGTCTGTCTTCATGTCTTTTAATCTGTCTATCAGTCAGTCTGTATGTATGATTCACACTAAAGAATGTTATCATCGAATATTCGAACCTAATCACCTGTCACAATGAATTGTATCAACAATACCTTTAGTGCCGTGAACGGATGCACATTGCTGGCGAATAGTCTTTTTGGATCCGGTCTTTCTAGGAAACGTCACAGGGTAAGGGTCAATGGACTCGACTGCACCGGAAGTAGATATTCGACTGTTTGCAGCTGCAGCACACAGCGTTCTTTCTGTAAAAATCAAAATGGGTCAACAATGTCACAAAAATCATGTATTTATAAAATAAAGTTTAAAGACATATTTATAAAGACAATTACACTAGAGTTCAGCACATTATTATACAGTCATAAAGTTTTCATATAAAATCATCTTACAAATAAAACAATTTCGCCATTAAAGTATATCAGGTTTAGCGGAACATGTTTTTAGGGGTAAGTACTTGCCTAAAGTTTAAATATCACGATCAACAAAGTGGTTCTACTGCAGGTTTAAATGAATAAATTTGTTCACAATTAATAAATATGAACAATACTATGTAACTAAGGAATGCTAGAGACAACTAAGAATAATATTATGTAACTGAGGACACTTAGAGACGAATATGAAAAATACATAGCCCCACATATATAACCCACCATACATAACCCATGATGCATAGCCCACGATGCATAGCCCAACATATATAACCCACCATACATAACCCATGATGCATAGCCCACGATGCATAGCCCAACATATATAACCCACCATACATAACCCATGATGCATAGCCCACGATGCATAGCCCAGCATATAAAGCACACCATATTTAGCCCACCATACAAAGTCCACGATGCATAGCCCACTATACATAACCCATTATACATATCCCATCATACATAGCACTCCATACATAGCCCATCATAAATAACCCATCATACATAGACCAGCATACTTAGCCCACCATACATAGCTCACGATGCATAGCCCACCATACATAACCCATCATACATAGTCCACCATACATAACCCATCATACATAGTCCACCATACATAACCCACCATACATATCCCACCATACATAACCCATCATACATAGTCCACCATACATAACCCACCATACATATCCCACCATACATAACCCATCATACATAGTCCACCATACATAACCCACCATACATATCCCACCATACATAGTCCACCATACATAGTCCACCATACATAACCCATCATACATAGCCCACCATACATAGCCCACCATACATAGCCCACCATACATAGCCCACCATACATAGCCCACCATACATAGGCCCAGAAATTACCTTTAGCTGTTTTACAGATGCATGCTCTCATTTGCTTCAGGTTCTGGATGTTCTTCATATGTTCTCTTAACTGTCTCTCCTCTCGTTCGAGCCTGCTGCACACTAGCTTCCTCTCAGCTTCTATCGCGTGAGTTCTCTTGACCAATGAATTCTTTCTCACCGAGTTGGCCAGGTGACACTTCTGGTAACTTTTGTAGCTTTCCAATAAATATCTTTCCACCATTTCCATTTAGTTAATGATCTGATACAAGAATAAAATAGTCAGATAATTAGATAATAGATGTCTTATTATAATTAGATTGCATTACGAGAGTAAATTTCAGTTCAGTGTTCAATATTTTTTCATTCCTGTAATTATAAAATAAAAAAAAATGCTTAATTGAGTAAAAATGTTTACAAAAGTAAAAATGTTTACTGGAGTAAAAATGCTTACTGGAGTAAAAAATGCTTACTTCAGTTAAAATGCTTACTGGATTAAAGTAAGTTAATGGGGTACAAAAGAACATGAAATTGAAAAAGGCACACATTTAACTCTTGTTAAACAAGTGAGGTCGTACACAAATGTTAATCATTGGATTGTTCAAATGATCCTCAGTGAATATCACGAAGAATGCCTTTCACAAATATTAAAATATTGGATTGAACAATCTGGATTGACATTTATTTAAATACTTTCCGTAAAACAGGTCGCGTAGCCTACTGATTACTGGACACTTTAAATTTCCACGAAAAAATTGTGAACGTTAGAGAAAAAAAATGTTTGGTCAAAAAGATCGATGTGATTGTTAAATGACCGTTGTGATGGTTAACTGTTCGATTTGATGGTCGAATGTGATGATCAAATGACCGATGTGATAGCCCAATGACCCATGTGATGATCAAATGACCGATGTGATAGACGAATGACTGATAGGATGGTCCAATGACCGATGTGATAGACGAATGACTGACAGGATGGTCCAATGACCGATGTGATTGACGAATGACCCCTGTGATGATCAAATGACCGACGCGAGGGTCGAATGACTGATTCATTGGTCGAAGTAGCTTCAAGCGATTCAAAAGCAATCTGTCCGACGGCCAGCGAAAAAGAAAATCCAATCTGAAAGTATATTCCATGCAATGATTAACTGCATTGGTTCTTGTAGCTAAACAAGCTTCAAATACAACGGCAGAATGGTCATAGTAGAGAATCTGTCCTAGTCATATTTTTCTCGACCAAGAATATTAATAGACTCCAGTCGAAGCAGAAACTATGGGCAAAAGACGTTGATTTCATAACCGTAAATACAGTCGATTCCGCTTAATTGGGACACATCGGGACCGAGGCTTTTTGTCCCAAATAAGCGACTGTCCCAATTAAAAATACACATTTACTATTGGCTTCTTGGTTTGGTTTCTTTGAGATTTGTCCCAAATAAGCGGCTGTCCCAACCAAGCGGTGTCCCAATTAAGCGGAATCCACTGTATAAACATCAACTTGACTCAGGCATATTTGCTTCATATCCATATAAGTCATAAAGATATTCATTTCCTGGTTAACTAATTAAAAGATGATAATATTTAACAATTGGAGCTCTGTTGGAGTTTAGAATATGAACAATATATGATTGCTAAAAACATAGAATTAGTGTGAACTATTATAGCTCCATCAGAAAACACTTTTTTTCACAAAAAACAAAAAAAAAAAAAAAGAATTAACGAACGTAGAAACAATTTTTTTCAATTTTACACACGTCTTAAAAATATAAAAAATTAACTAAACGAAATAATTTTTTTTATATATTTCTGCTTCCATTATATCACAGAGAAATTTTTTTCCATCCCCCGTCACTGTTTTTTTTTTAAATCGAGTACCGCTCTCAAGAATCCCCGTCGGAGATGTAAGTCCATCTGCTGACAGTTAAATAACAGATACTATTATTCTTCATCTTTCGTTTTGGGTTTTAAATTGTGTCACTTAAAAAAAAAACAAAAACAAATCAAACAACAACAACTTGTTATTGAGCCTCAGACCATGTCCGGCCCATTGCACAACGAGAGTAGCACATTTCCCAATCTCATCGTCTGCCCGACATGTTTGAAAGCCTCAGTTGAAGAAATGGCGACCAGTTTGTTGATATTGCCTGTGCAATAGGAAAGTGTGTACACAAAGGAATTAAAAAGCCTCCAACAAACACAAAATTTCTTTTTAAATGGCTGAAACCTCTGCAACGTTGCCATAATATAAATGGTGATATTCCTTGAAAATGAAACTGTACAGCGTGTAATAAGTTCGTGTTCATTCATATTTTCAACACAATGTTAGACGTAACGAAATGTTACTGCAGTGATCGTTAAAAATACATAACATCATTCTGAAACGTTAATGATAACCCGCTTACAGTATAACACGCTGACACTATAACACGCTAACACTATAACACTATTCATGTAAACACGGATCAGAATCTTGAATTAATGAAAAAAAAAAGTTTTTTTTTTGCCTTTTTCAATCTAAAAACACTTATTTAAAACAAAAATACTTCTTAGAAAATTTTTATTAAAAATTATTTAACTCAAACTAAATAAATCATAAAATATAAACTATTAATTGGCTACATTTATTATGGTGAATTTTTTTGTTTCGTTTAAACAATTGAAACACATTGTCAAGTTTTTGATAATGGCATGTCCTGAAGTTAAAATAAAAAAACAAAAAGTAAAACACCGTGAATGACTTGCCTTGATCACTAGCGCCGTACCACCGTGTATTGTCAGCTGCTACACAAGAGAAGGCAGACTGCATTGAAAGGAAGGAATGGGATCAGCTAGAGCTTTATAAACCCCTCACCCTGACCTCCGATTTGTTGACATTCATAGAACACGCCACCTTTTAAACAATGTTTGCGATAAACAGCACAATGTACAAAAAAAAAAACAACTAGCGGTGCCGCCGTTCAGTTAGCCTATTTGGAAAATGTTGCCAACTCTGGCATTTTGTGTGTGTGTGTGTGTGTCGTTCCAGAGTTGTCAACAATGACTTGCGTCAAGTACGTTTGAACTAATGTTTGCTATGACGTCATGTGCATGACTTCATAGGAGTTGTTCCGGTAAGTTTGTAAGTCGCACTGTTTACAGTTCTACACACAGTGACGTCAGAGGTTCCCTTATCCGGAACGAAAAAGAGATTTTTCGATTTTAAATTTAAGATAAAAGTGATATAATGGATTGTTGACAAAAAACATTTATTTTATCGTGACAAAACATGACATGAGTTGAATAAAAAAAAATGAATTTATGTTCGTTTTAAACAGTGATTTCTGCCATGTACTGGTTCAGTGCAAATAGGGCCCTCACTGTCAAATGAACCCCCCCCCCCATTTTTAATACTAATTCCTATCAAATCAGTATAAAACACAGCACCAACAGGTGATCTTGACTAGGGCCTCCTAATATCTTAGTTTGCCCAAGGCCCCTAAACATCTCTAAAAGACTGCCTTGAGCCCACTAACACCTTTAAAAGTCTCGAGCCCCTCCCCCCTAATATCTTTAAAGTCTGTCTTGAGCCTCCTCTCCCTAATAACTATAAAGTCTGTCTTGAGCCTTCTCCTCCCTAATAACTTTAAAGTCTGTCTTGAGCCTCCTCCCTCTAATAACTATAAAGTCTGTCTTGAGCCTTCTCCTCCCTAATATCTTTAAAGTCTGTCTTGAGCCTTCTCCTCCCTAATAACTTTAAAGTCTGTCTTGAGCCTTCTCCTCCCTAATAACTTTAAAGTCTGTCTTGAGCCTCCTCCCCCTAATATATTTAAAGTCTGTCTTGAGCCTTCTCCTCCCTAATAACTTTAAAGTCTGTCTTGAGCCTCCTCCCTCCTCAATATCTTTAAAGTCTGTCTTGAGCCTTCTCCTCCCCCCCCCCCCCCACCCCCCCCACCCCCCCCCCCCCCCTCCCCCCCCAAAATCCCCCCCCAAAATTAATCTCCTTCCTCCTCCCCCTCAATAACCCTTTAAAGTCTGCCTTGAGCCTCCTCCTCCCTCAATAACTTTAAAGTCTGCCTTGAGCCTCCTCCCCCAACCACCCCCCCCCCCCCCCCCCAAACCCCCCCCCCCCCAAAATCCCCCCCCCCAATTTCCCCCCCCCCCCAAAATTCCCTCCTCTCCCAAACCCTCCCCCCCCCCAAAATTCCCTACCCCCCCCAAAACCCTCCTCTCCTCAAACCCTACCTCTCCCCCAAAATTCCCTACCTCCCAAAACCCACCTCCTCCTCCCAAAATTCCCTACCTCTCCCAAAACCCACCCCTCCTCCCCAAAATTACCCTACCTCTCCCAAAACCCACCTCTCCCCAAACCCACCCCTCCTCCCTCAAAATTACCCTACCTCCCCCAAAACCCTACCTCCTCCTCCCAAAATTACCCTCCTCTCCCCCAAAATTACCCTCCTCTCCCCCAAAATACCCTCCTCTCTCCTCCAAAACCCTCCCTCCCACCCACCTCCTCCCCCAATTCCCTCCCCCCCCCAATTCCCTCCCCACCCCCCCCCCCCCCCAAAATTAATCTCCTACCTCTCCTCAATATCTTTAAAGTCTGTCTTGAGCCTCCTCCCCCTAATATATTTAAAGTCTGTCTTGAGCCCCTCCCTCCTAATATCTTTAAAAGTCTGCCTTGATTCCCCTAACATCTTTTAAAACTTCTCTGAATGCAATATAAAGTTGTGTTGTCTGAAAAAAAAAAGTAAAAGAATGGGTACAAAATCTGTGTAGGTGGATCTAAAGAAAGTCGTGAATGACAAAATCTTTTGACATATTTGTCTTTTTCTCAACCCAAAAATAGCCTTAAGATAAGTTAAGCTTTATTTCAGTATGATAAAAATACAATCTATTGAAACAGAATGAATGAAAGTGATATTTGTATTAAATATATATATATCATCTATTCATAAGCTATGTATGGATACTGTTTATATGTAGGCCTATAAGAAGTGGACCGGGAAAGTTTAGGTAAAGTTCAAACAACTGTAATTAAGTCGTTTTGATACCGCTAGTTTTGCGTTTGTTTGAGTTCAACACACTGGAAAATGTTTTTTTTAATGGTTAAACTATATAAAAATAAAAAATTAAATAAAATAATTGATATATTGATTTTTGAAATATGGGAAACGGCACTACGGATAAAATTGTCGGACTAAGAAACCTACAGGTACAGGGTGTTTGTCCGCTTGTGTACTTACAAACAGACAATGTTTGTCCGGTGTTTGTAGAATGTGACTTGGTGTACACTGACAAGAATGGTCAGCTGAGTTCCACATGTGGTGAATAGATCGTGAATGAAAAAAGGTTGCTGAAAGATAAGACAGAATAAAATCTAGTTGTTCATTATTAAAAAAGGTTGTTCACTATAAATGTTTATTTTAATCACAAACATTATTAGTTAAATCCATTGGTGGATTTGGGAAAATATAATATAATGAGAGTACAACTTAAAATGGGGGGACGGGTGGCCGAGTGGTGTAGACGATCCTCGGTGAGAACCGTGGGAATTTTTCCAGGTGAAATGTGTTTCAAAGTCGTCCCAGAAGTACGCCCAGTTTTAAATGGGTACCTGACTTTAAGTTGGGGAAGTAAAGGCGTTGTGCTAACCACACAATCCCTTTATATGCCGAGGTTATAGAAACAGATGTATTCTACACTTCATCTGCCCCGATGGCCCGTTAGGGCTAAGGGAACTTTTTTTTTTTTACAACTTAAAATGGTGTGCTTTCAGTAAATAGAAACTAAATGTCTATATGGGGGGAGAGGGGGCAGTAAGTGGCTATGTTTGTTACTTGTTAATGCGGCCTCTCCCGTGGGTACGGATTTGGATGCGGTGAAATCAGGGCAGGGGAGTTATCTTTAAAGGGCCCATATATAAAAAACCAAATATGGGGTCCACATCAGTCAGCAATAAGATTGTTTCTTAAGCTCTTAAATACGAGAAAATGAATTTATAGAACGCAAATCATTTAAAACCCTTCCCCCCCGGCATGTCAGGGCCCTATGCATAACATGATTAGCATCCCTTATGACTCCGGACTTGGATGGGGGTAGGGGTTTGTCTCTGTAGGTTTCTTCAGCGTTAACTATGATGTAAGATGGGGTTCCGAGAATGTCAACATAGTGAAATGTTAAGTTCAATTTTATATTTTTAATCTTAAGTGTAAGGGGGGGAGGCACCGTTACCTCGAAGCAGTGTGCAAGTTGGTGCACACACACACACAACCCGCAAGAAGAGCGCACACAGATTGCACCAGAACGCAGAAATATTTCGTTGACTAGCACTACGTACCGTCACGTTGCGCACAAAATCTTTTTTTTTTTTTATTATTACTTCCTTCCATGATTGCGCCAATACCTTTTGCTGTACACAGCCTTCGGGAAATTATAGGGAACATTGGTTCCGGGTCTCCCTTATCTTAGAGCCCCTGACTGCAGGGCTCGATTTACCGCCGGAGATGCCAGGGATATTCCCGGCACTGAGAACTGTCATTCCCGGCTCTGCTTTAGCTAATATATCCCAGCCGGGGATAAAATCACAGACATTTTTATTCCCGGCTCTGCAGAACTTTTTTTTCATCCCCGGCACTGGTTATTTTTTCTTAAATCGAGCACTGCCCGACTGTATTACAGGATGCAGTCATTGGTTATAAAATGAGATAGCCAATCGGTGGTGAGCATTCATAGGGTCCCTAGTCTGTGGTAATTTGATTGGCTATTGAAACAGAAAGGAGAAAAAAAATATTCCAAATAAAACAATCTTTCCTTCTTTTAAAATTATGTTTTTTTTTTTTTAATTTTAACCTTGTGTGTATTGACATCTAAATGGCCGGTGGTCCATTTCATGCCACTTGACCACTGGAGGGAGTCATGTAACAAACACTTCACAAACACATTGTTTTTTTAGGACAGGATGGGTCAGGCGATAGTTCCGTGGGGGGTCATGTCAATTAGGGTAACACCGGAATATATCATGCGAGCGCGGGTGTAATGGATTTGTGTTTGAGAAAAGAGAAACAAACAACCAAAATAGAAACACGTGTGGCTAATGTCCGGCCTGAGTCTAAGGCCATCGTCCAGTCTGAGGCCATCGTCCGGCCTGAGCGTGAGGCCATCGTCCGGCCTGAGACTGTGAAACTCAGAATTATTCAAATATACAGTAAGAATTATTTTCAGCATCACAAAGTGGAGTTTACAAGTGTTTTTAATAGAAGTCTGCTAGTTTTAAACACACAAAACAAACACGAAAATACTAAATTTCATGCACGTACGTATTTACTCTTTCATCTATTCAAAGACATACAAGTGCGTAGGGCACACAAGAGGAGTGCCCTAAGCCCCAAGTTCTAAAGGGCCCCAACAAAAATGCCCCCTTTACACTTGTGTTATTATTACTTTCCTGGTCTTTTTTATATATTTCAAAGAGTCATCACAATTTTATCATGGACTCGGGGCCTTAACTGGCTTAAATCCGGCTCTGAAGACGTTCATTTTCCTGCCTGTGGTACCTGGTATTAGTTCTCTGTAGGGTCAGGTACATGGTATTAGTTCACTGTAGGATCAGGGTAAAAGCGTATCTAAAATAGTTAAACGCATGCACACATTGTAATACAATGTCATTGTATTCTGTAAGTTAGTGTAATAGAAAAAAAATGAAATCAAAAATATTAATTTAGCAGGATCATTCAACAGTGTCAACTTTATTTCTTCACGTTCTTTTACGCACTTCATTTGGTCAGTGTCTGGACAATCTTTGATTTACAAAAAAAAAAAACAGAATCATCCGAGGCCCACAGCGGTGACATTGACCTTCGTTATTTCTAACGCGGTACATGTCAGGTCAACTCAAATATTGACTCTGTGAATTGACCAGCCGTGTTTGTTCAGTGTAATGACCTTCAGAAAATAAGATGACCTATGGTCCTTTATAACAGTATAAAGTCTGATCCAGGTTGAGGTAAGACTTCCCCTCCCTTCCCCCCCACACACACACATAAATACAAACATAAGGAAGTAACTGGACGGGGGGGGGGTTATGTACAGGGTACATTCTGCTGAGGTGGAAATATTTCCACTTGTACAGAAGCCATTGAACCATTTGAATCTGCCACGTGGCATATGAAGGATTTATTTTTGTTCACAGAGACACACTTCTCAATGCTAAAATACCTTCTTCCTCTCGCCATTTCACGTATCATTAGAGCGCTTCTTTGAGGGGCCCCTAGGCATTGTCAAATTTGGGTGGCTCTAGTGCTTGGAACTTTACATGGGAGCAGTTCTTCTTTTGTGCCGGTACGCACCGGTACAGCGTACCGGAACCATTTTCAATGTGTGGGGGGGGGGGGAGAATTATTACTTTTCTTGTCTTTAAACGTTTATTCTTAATTTATTATTTAATATTAATTTGTAAAAAAATTGAATTATTTTGAAATTGCGCGCAATAAGAATAAAAATATAAAATGCGAAACTGCGAAATGGTAGTTAAAAGTTAGGCGATCCATCACTGAGTACCGGCACCTATTTTTTTTTTTTTAAAAAAAAGCACTGTATTGGAGTAATTGTCATCGGACAGCCCGAACTATAAATGCCAATAGTGGTAAGGGACGCAACGCTTAACAGAGAAATTATCGAAACATTAGCTGAGTTATCCAAAATCATTTTTTTATTTTATTATTAGTATTAGTATTAAAGTGTTCTGAAATGTAAACCAGCCCTTAACGACAACATTAACAACTTAAAAAAAAAATGGCCCGCATCCTGTCAGGTCAAAGTTTATGAAGCCGTTCTTAACTGACAGGCACACTAGGAGACAAGCTTCCTGTAATACAATTATATTGATTCATATAATAATAATATAAGGGCCCCGTCTGGGCTCACGTCATTTCTTTAAGCCTTTGAAGCCCCTGCATGCCCTCGCCCCAACTGTAAGATGGGTTTAGCAATGGAGATATGACGTTTCGTATTGTACTGGGCTTTCAGAAGGTCGTCTTGACCGTACTTATCAACAATCGTGGAGAAAAGGAACCAGTTTGTATAGTGTAATTAATAATATATATACAAGCGATTTGTGCTCTGCGTTAAATCGAAAGTAAAGAATTAATACAACAGTATTCCAGTTCAAAATACAATCATGAAAAAATTGGATCTGCCCGAAACCAAAAAAATAACCTAGCCTACCGATCAAGCGGGATATAACTCTGTGCGAAGGTTTTTGCAGGATACAGCTAGTATAAAATATTACTGTAATGTAAACAATATAGGCAAATAACTACAGCCTAATTAATATTGACGAATGACTATATATATATATATATACTAATGAAAATATCCAAATTAATATAACCCCATTAGTAAATTAATATAGGCCTATTAGTAAGACTGAATTAATATAACCCAAATTAGTAAAACCAAATTAACTGTAGGCTAACAGCATCGGCAGTGCTGTGTCAAAAGCAAAACAATCACAGATTGTGGTAGCTGTGCCTCTGAGGGCAATAATTGGGTCAGTTGAATTCCTCCCTCCACATCTCTTCCATGTTTGTCAGTTCCTGTACCAGGCCCGGGCGGGGAGGGAGGAGGGGATAGTGGGGAATGTAGTGCATCAGCTATTAGTGTACAGCTGCCCCAGTCAAAGAATAAACACGGGTAACATTTTTGCAACATCGCGGAAATCAACACAACATCGCGGAAATCAACACCATATTGGCGGAAATTAACACAATATTGGCGGAAATCATCACTATATTGGAGGAAATCATCACAATATTGGCGGAAATCAACACAATATTGGCGGAAATCATCATAATATTGGCGGAAATTAACACAATATTGGCGGAAATCATCACTATATTGGAGGAAATCATCACAATATTGGCGGAAATCAACACAATATTGGCGGAAATCATCACTATATTGGCGGAAATCACCACCATATTGGCGGAAATCACCACCATATTGGCGGACCGACCAGGGCGGATCATCAAGGGTTTATAAAAGTAGCCCGTTGCCGACGACGTTGAAGCCCCTCCGCCCTTTACTCAACTTTTCCAGAGGTCACAATATTCTTGATCATATGCTCGCCTCCGCACTTCTATTTTGGCCCGTCCATGGGTACGAAAGTGGACAAAAGATCGGCCAAAACTGTTGCGGAAACACATTTTCTTAAGTAGCGGATCAATTTTTTAATTAAAGTCCGAAAGGAAAAAAAAAGTCTCTTTTTATCATCATCATCAATTGGCCATCTCAATTTCCACTCCTATATCTGTACTGCAGACCATTTATAGTTTATCGAGTCCATTCCTTAAAGTTACACTGCCAGATTCTCACAGACTGGCCTTTTTGACTTAAGTATTTGACAGAATTCCTTCCATGTTACACTGTGGTAATGCAGAGAATTCCTTCCAGGTTAAACTGTGAGGTGTTAATGCAGAGATAATCCTTGTGCAACACATGACCGAATACAAAAGAAAATTTCACTTTATTGCTATCCGAAGGAAAGTTACCCAAAGGCTTCTATGCTTCACGTAATACATCGGTTAACAAAGTGTTGTTAGACTGGTGGGTCGCTAAAGAATTTCATGTAGGTCGGGACGAAATTTAATTTTTAAATTAAGAGATCATTAATCTTTGCACGCATAATTACAAGTCATCTATTTTTCAATATGTTCCGAAACTATAGGTTTGCATATCTACAAAGTAAAAAAAAAAAAAAAACTAAAACGTATAAGTACAATCAAAGACTATTTTATTAGAACTCTTTGATCGTAGATTTATTTTGCTGGAGGGTCGAGAAAACAAAAACAGTTTTTTTTATGATGGGCCCACGAAACCAACATTGTTGTGAAAGTCGTTGAGAACCACTGAAGTAAGATATTCAGATCAGTTTCCTCACACAGAAGATCTCATACACATTAATCATCTCTGTGCTTGGTTATCACTAGATCAATGGTTCTAAAAAATGTGGGGGTCGCAAATGAATCTTATGTTAATTTTTAATCATTACATCGAAAAATCTATGTGTGCAAAGGTTTATCAACTGTATTTCGATAGGATATGTTTCGAAACTAAAAAAAAAAATCTCCAAGCCAAAATGGAAAAACAATATAGCATAAATTCAATGAAACTTTTTTCACTTTTTCCCTTTTTTTTTTGGAAGTTTTTTTTTTGTTTTTATTTAAACAGGTTTTATCAAAACAGTTCATAGAAGGTCGCGAAGCGTGAAAGTTTGAAAACCACTGAGCTAGATACATGAATTATTCCCCTTTTGCCTGAACGTTGAAGTTGTCTTGATCTCATAGATATGGGTTCTTGAATCTTAAAACTCGGTACAATTAACTTGAGGTAAGCTACTTAATTTGTCGTATTTCTAAAACAATATGATTTAGAAACGAAATTCAAAGAATACGCGGCAGAATTATAAGTATTAGAAAACACAAAAACTAAAAAAACAAAGAAACCACAACAACTAACTGACCAACAAACTAATCAAAGAACATCAATGAACTTTATTACAAAAGTTAAGGGGAAAAAATAATTATTGAAAACTTCAAAGAAATTCAACTTAAAAAAAAATTCTTTAAACTTAAGGTAAAAAAAAATGGGTGCATATGCAAACGAATTTCAGCGTTCAAAATATCTCTCTGTGTTTGTTTACGGGAGAAATCAAGAGGGAGAGAAACTGTGTGTTTACTTTAAAATGTATCGTAGGGCAGATTATTCACAGCGGTAATAAATTTGACTTTACTGATTAAACTCAACACAATGAAGGAAATCGTAAGCAATAACAAATTAGCTTTGACTAAGAATATCATTGTACGTATTTTAGCTTTCAGTAAATATTTGTAAATTTTGGAAATGTTTATGAATTCAATTGTGTAATTGTAAAGGATGTTTTTCGAAAATAAAATTATTGTGGCTTGAGAATAAATACTCTACTGCGCAGAAATATATTTGGAAACTACGTGCTGCAAAGTATTTCTGCACCAAATGAATGGGTTATTGAACGTATAAGGTGTAGAATGGGCCATGAAAATGGCATAATTATTAATATAGTTTATATAGTAAAAAACGGTAAAAAACTGATGTCCAGCCTCAGAGGTCAGATCGCAAAATGAACTTTTGCTGCACATGGCAGGCCAAGACCTACAAAATGATATATACATCATGGGTCTAGGACTTATGGTTGTTGAGATCTAGGGTGATGACTGACAGACAAAACGGGGACAATAGAGCATTTTTTTTATCAAAAATGCTCTAAAAATGGTTACATATGCAAACGAATTTCAGCGTTCAAAATATCTCTCTGTGTTTGTTGACGGAATCAAGAGAGAGAGAGAGAGAGAGAAACTGTGTGTTTACTTAAAAATGTATCGTAGGGCAGATTATTCACAGCGGTAATAAATTGACTTTACAGATTAAACTCAACACAATGAAGGAAATTGTAAGCAATAACAAATTAGCTTTGACTAAGAATATCATTGAAATTATCGAATGTTTAGGTGAACAGAACAAATATGACAGAGTTTCGAGTAGCACGTCATATTACAATTAGGTATCGATTCAAGACAACTATGTTAAAGTAATGGAATGTATCAATTTTGTAGATGAAAATTAACACATAAAAGATGTGTCCCGAAAAGTTGCCAGATTTTTTCCTCGAGGCAAAAAAAAAACAACAACACATGTCTCATTAGTGGTTTAAAGGACCTAAGAGAGTTCACCTCATACTTACAGGCACTTCGAGCACACACAGAAGGGTCACAATTCTCAATAATTGTCACGGGCCCTGTATTTTATGACGTCATACCTGTGCTCACAATATCATGATAAAGACGTAATGATCATACTTGAAAAAATAATATTTGTATATTTATTTATTGACTATGTAGGCTACTGTACTGTAGCATAAGATTATTTGATACATTTAATAGTGAGTATATTTCTTTTTTTCTTTCAAAATCAATAAAAATCATGTTTTCTCTTATTTTAATATTTTATCTAGTCATGTAATTAACTCATCTAACCACTGGTAGCTCACTGTATCTAGTTATATAATTGACTCATCCAACCACTGGTAGCTCACTGTATCTAGTTATATAATTGACTCATCCAACCACTGGTAGCTCACTGTATCTAGTTATATAATTAGCTCATCCAACCACACGTAGCTCACTGTATCTAGTTATATAATTGACTCATCCAACCACAAGTAGCTCACTGTATCTATTTATATAATTGACTCATCCAATCACAGGTAGCTCATTTTCTTTCTCAACCATAATGGTTATCTGAGCCAGTCCTAGGTATTATATTGAGACATTGTATACACACTCAATAGACAAAACAACAACAACAAAATAAACAACTCAGTAACACACACACACACACTCACAAACACACACATACACACATGCACACATACACACTCACTCACACACACACATACACACTCACATACACACACTTAGGCCCATGGGCTAATAGCGTTTGACAATTCGAAAGATGGCACAATGGGTCACGCTGTACTTAACATATTTTACTTTTTCATTTTGACATCATTTTTTTTCTGTTTTTTTTTTTTTTTTAGTTTACTAATAAGAGGTATATCTGAAGATAATATTTTGTAAAATGAAAAACAATATGAAGTTGTAACAAAGAAGTAAACTGGTCATTTTTACACGTGAGATTCGAACTTCTTTGTCTCTGTTTACACCGCCGTCTCTGAATGCGACCATCAAAAAATACAAACTGAAATGTATTTTAAACTTGTTCACAGCGACACAAAAGTAAATCAAGTACACCACAGCCAGGTCCACTGCCTTGCCCGTCTTGGCTTTGGTCAATATACAGATGTACATGAGAGTTACGTAACGCAGCATCGTCAAGGGCGGAGTGCTGTGAGGTAAAGGCGCCCACACTAACACAGTACTGGGCGGGATTATTGTATGGTCAGTTCGATGGTGTCCAGCTGAAGACAATAACCATATTTGGCGCTCTACATCTGGGAGTCAAAGTGTCTGAAAAAATAAACCAAATACAGTATGTTTAACATGGTCGTACTGGCGCACTGATACTAAAAAAATTGTGAGCTCGCATCTAATAGGCAATGTCTGTGGAAAATTTAATCATGCACAGTGTGTTTAACATGGTCGTATAGGAGGAATGATACTCGAAAAATTGTGAACTCGCATGTAATAGTCAATGTCTGTGGAAAATGTTATCATGCACAGTGTAATTAACATGGTCGTATTAGCGCAGTGATTCCCAAAGTGGGAAACACCTACGAATTCCAATATTTAAATCGATTTATGCATAATTACAATTTTATTTCTCTATAAGCTATAAAACTAAATGTTTGTAGATCTGCAAAGTAAAAGGGGATTTGTCGTAGTGTTCACTTTGCAGGTGGGTTTCACAAAAAAACATAACAGTTTTAATTGTGAGTGGGGAACCAAAAACTGTTGTTACTTTGGGTCACGCAGCGTAAAAAGTTTGATTACTACTGATTGACCCCAATGCGAGTGTGAGGCAGAGTGAAAAAGAATGAATGAAGAAAATTAAAAATTATTCAAAAGTTTGTTTACAGGAAATATAAAGAAAAAATTAAACATTCCGAACGGTTTTATTCTGTACTAGTTGTACCCTGCAAAACCTTTGCATAGAGTTATATCCCCTAAGGCTTGATCGGTAGGCTAGGTTTTTTTTTTGGTTTCGGGCAGATCGATTTTTTTCATGATTGTATTTTAAACTGGAATACTGTCGTATTAACTCTTCACTTTCGATTTAACGCAGAGCCTAAATCGCTTTTATTTCTGTTATGTTACAAAATATTTTATTCATTTTTTAAGAAGTGAGATTATTTTGTTGTATTAGCTGGATAGAAAAATAGGTTATAGATTAAGAATGTTTATGCTTACAGAAGATGGTAAATTATCAACATAGCACAGCGGCGTAATTTGGGGGGGGGGGGGGAGGTTGTGTAGAGCTGTCTGCCCCGGGTGGCATTTTCCCCACTTTAGTATGGTAGACACGGTCAGGAAAAGGGCGCCATTTTTATTTAGAGTTACAGCTATGGAGTTTACCACTGGGTGGACGTGAGTGGCCTGGGATCGAACTCGTGACATGTGCCACGCCGATGGGGGATCACAAGAAGACGCCATCAAGTCTCACATTACCTTGTGTTGTTCAAATGGGTATCGTATGGATATAGTAACAGGAATTTCGCCTCTGACAGGTCAGCCAAAAAAAATGACAACATTGAGTCTTGACGAAATCAAAGAACACCCTAGTCCAGGGGTGGGTAAAAGTCTTGAGTCGTGGGCCATATTGACTTCGTAAATTTGACCAGCGGGCCGGATAAATAACAGATGGGTACTATGTATCCGTGAACTAATATACATTAAGTGATAAATAACAGAAAGTAGTCAGTGATGTCCAGTGAGGAGACCGTATGGCCAGTGAGGAGACAGTATGTTCAGTGAGGTAGACAGTATGTCCAGGGAGGTAGACAGTGATGTCCAGTGAGGTAGACAGTTGTCCAATGGAGTAGACAGTGATGTCCAGTGAGGTAGACAGTACGTCCAGTGAGGTAGACAGTATGTCCAGTTTGGTGGACATTATGTCCAATGAGGTAGACAGTATGTCCAACGAGGTAGACAGTGATGTCCAGTGAGGTAGACATTATGTCCAGTGAGGTAGACAGTGATGTCAACTTTAGGGTATAAAAATACCCCCTGATATAAACTGAATGATATAGCTTATATTACTTCGTCTTTATGGCATTTCTGCTGATAAAAACATAATGAATTTTCTTATTAATTTTCAAGGAATTGTTTAATTTCTAATGTTGATGTAAAACATTATAGAGGCAAAGTTTCAATCTAATTAAAGACGTAAAGCTTTATACTGTCGGTTTTCGGACGCCTTGAATGAATCCCGGGTCGATTTCGATAGAACAGAAAGCAAATGACAGCACTAAGCTCAACTAAAAGCCACCAGCGATTCTAAAAGCCACAACAAAGTCAAGATTTTAAGATATAGTACTGAAATAACAGACGGATAAAAATGACTAATCAAGACCCGCACTCAATGAAAAGCAAGCTGAGATTCTAAGAGCCACATTTGGCCGCCATTTTGTCTATAACACAAAACGAACACAAGTGCGGCTGCAATGTTACTTGACGAACGCAGTAGTAAGAGTTTTCTTTTTATCGCCGACTGGGACATAGATGAAAGCACGACACACGCATTCTATTAATTCTATAATGGCGGGGTTCAAGAAGTTTAAACCTTTTTCAAATTTCGATGCCGAACCGTAGGAAAAAAAATAATAATTTGGAATTGCTAAAGATAATTTTACCAGAGTGAAATCATCAATTCTTTAGTTTCTTGTTTTGTAGGAATCGATATGTTTCAGTTAAATATTTTTAAAACCAATAACCGTAAAATCACCGATTATATATGTTTACCATCTAAGACTGAATGTGAATCATGGCTCACAAACAATTTATGCAGCCCACAATTTCCGAATTCATGTTTGGAATAATTTTTCGTGACATCTTCTTTTTAATAAGCAAGCGGGTGAGAGTATTTAACTGACGCCAAACAAAATATTCTGTGTAATATGCCGTGATTTAATCAATAAAGATTGAATGCATGGTGCAGGACGAAATAATTGGCGCCAGTTATTGCCAAAACATGCAGACGATGCCCTCTGCGAGCCATGTCTGACTACAATCATAAAACAGATTCATTTAACCCTTAAGTCAATTAAAATTTCGCGATAAGAAAATGAGCAAATGTTTTTATTGACAGTTAGGATGTTAAAAATCACCAAAAAAAAAGTACGTCGACCTAAGCCAAACAATTTTAGATAATTATAAATAAATGACTAATTTGGCAACTTCTATTTGTCTTTTGTAATTTTTCTAAAAAAAAAAAAAAATTAATTGAAATAAGACTTAAAAAAAGAATTTGTTGGTTGTTGTATATATATATATATAAATTTGAAATTTGGTAACTACTTGTTCTATAAATGTATAAACTAATGAAAATGAAAAAGCTATGTTAGATATCCATTTAAATATAATTGTTAAGAAAAAAAGACATATATTTTTCAAATAAATTGAATGTGTAAGTTCCTATAAAAATAGTAAACTATTGCTAAATACAAAATAAGCCTTAAGAGATAAACCCAAAATGAATAATTTCACAAGAACATTCTCTAACGTTTATACCCCAACGGCCTCTATCATTCAATTAAACGAAAGTCAGGTTACTTTCAATATAACGAGAAAACAACTTTACCGCTCGATCTGTCAGTTCAACATTGCCCCGCCTTCTGAGCTGCTCCTGCTGCAGGTGGTCCAATGTTACGTGAATCCATGTCTGTCTGTCGTGGGATTCTGTGCCAACATGATGAGCATCGCCATTCTGAGACGCAGTGGACTCAGAAAACCTTCCAATATACTTCTCTTCGGATTGGTCATCGCGGACACTATGGTCCAATTTATGACCATGAACTTTGCTGAGATTCTCCAGTATTTTGGCCCCAACATGCAGTATCCTAGACTCTGCGGATGGCAGTACGGTAACGATATTAATTATTTCCTTCTCGTTTCGGCCATTTTCTACACATTTTTCAGCCAATGGGGGCAGTATGTCAATACGACGATTCCCGTCTTCATAACGTTGGAGAGGTTCTTAGCCGTGTTTATGCCATTGACATGCAAGAAGATTGTCACCACAAGGACTGCCAGCTTCAGCGTCATCGTGTCATTCCTCATTTGGCTGCCCTGGTCACTCTACCTGATGACGGCCGCTGAAGTCTACATCCAGCTGTCAAAGGTCATGTTCTACTTCATCAACGCCGCCGACGTGGATGAAGTGTTCAACATATTCTACGTTTACGTATCCGACATTCTATCCTCGTGGGTTCCAATAGCACTTGTGGTCCTGGGCTGCGTGCTGATAGCCGTCAAGGTGCAGATCACCCTTCAAGAACGTCAAAAGCTGACGTCCAAAAAACAAGAGAAAGTGAAGTGGTCATCACAGACCACTCTGACATTGCTAACGACGTGCGTGGTGTTCTCCATCTCCCACATCATCTACTCTTTCTTCAACTACTTTATCCCCAACACCCCTACAGTTGGCTTATATTTGATGAATGAGTTCATGAACATGTCGCTTCTTATCAATGCGTCCAGCAATTTCTTTGTGTACATCGCATCCAATAGAAAACTTTACATCATTTTTAAACAGATTATACACGGAGAACGCTCAAAGAGATAAAATAAAAATGGCAAAGGGTTCACAAATTTAGTTGTAACATATCTATGGTTGTAAGATATCTATGGTTGTAAGATATCTATGGTTGTAACATATCTATGGTTGTAACAAAGTATGGACATCGTTTTTCTCCAGTCTTTCCGTTAAATGAAATCTCATTTAATTTTTCTCCTTCACTAAATAAAGTACAAGGTCCAATGTTTCACTCATGGCGACCAAATAGAGCTGAATAAAAAATATTGTCTTTATTTTCGCCAGTTGAAATAGCATAGGAATATTATATGTATCACGTATTTCATAATAAAATAGGACTATTTTATGTATCACGTATTTATTATTAAAATAAAAACACAATAGACATACACAGTAGGGTTATGACTAGAAAATTTTTTTCAACAAATTGATTTTCCTGATGTTGCATTAGATGAACTTTTAACCATAGATTACACAGTGTCTTGTTTATGCATGTATCGACGGATTGCTATTTTAAAATCTTTTGTGTAGCGTAGAATTTTGATATGATGCAAAATAAAAAAAAAAAACAACCGACATTATCACACGTATAGAATAGTAGATTTAGGTAATATGTGATTTTTTTTTAAAATACTGTCGTTATATATTTTAACTAGCTGCATATAGCAGACGAAGAGGAAAGATAACCCTATTGGAAGATTTGATTCGTGGCACGAACAGGTAACAAGGGCCGTTTGTATAATTTTTTTGGGGGGGGGGGGCTGCGAAAAAGGTGAGTGTAGATTTGGGGAAAGTACATATTTAGAGGCTAAAGGCAAAGCCCAATTAAAAGCACTTATATTTCAAATAAAAGTCATTACATGGGACATCCTACGAGGGTGGTACCGCCAATTTCGACTATCAATAAATTACCATTAAAAAAGGGGTCCAATATTAGAAACAGACAAGCATTACGTCCTGGCATATTGCCCACACTTACGTCTCGCGGCCCCACATCTTACAGCTAGGCCACGGCAAGTTACTCTCGTCATAGGCTCAGCACTATGTTAAGGCCTTTTTTTTTTGCAGATCTCGTCAGAGATTTTAAAAGACAATTCGGGGAGGGGCTTCTTGAAATGTACCTATCAGGTGTCAGGATGTTGTACTTGAAGTGGGCCCTTTAGTAGTGGGGGCCCGAGGAGGTTTCATAGGGTGCCCATCTATAATAATGGATTTGTGTGTTATTGAGCTCTTCTCAAAAAAAAAAGAGCTCAACTCTCGTCCACTTTGTGGGACGGATGGCCGAGTGGTGTAGATACTCGACTGTCAACCTGAGAGTCCTGGGTTCGATCCTCGGTGATTCCCATGGAATGTTTCCAGGTGAAATTAGGTGCAAAGTCGTCCCACAAGTCCACCCAGCTTTCAATGGGTACCTGACTTTAAGTTGGGGAAGTAACCACACAATCCCTTCATATGCTGAGGTTATAGAAACATATGGATTCTACACTTCATCTGCCCCGATGGCCCGTTAGGGCTAAGAAGGGAACTTTACTTTCTCGTCCACTTTGGTCTTTGTTACACACTCATTGTGTGTCCTTGTTAATATAGTTTGAGAAACTTTGCATGTATTATTAACACAGGCTAGGTGTGCACAGTAGCTGCGTAAAAAATGGGAACAAAATAGATCCTCCCTAACAATTATGAACTAAAACTGAACATTATAGGCGATCAATTAGACGGCGTAGATTGATAAATGAAAAATAAATGGCTTTCTTCTTTAATGAAAAACAGTTCTTCAAACCACTCATTCATGCACACGCAACTTACTTAGCACTCAGACTTCCCATAAGTCATTTCATATAATTAATATATATAAAAGCGATTTGGGCTCTGCGTTAAATCGAAAGTAAAGAATAAATACAACAGTATTGCAGTTTAAAATACATAACCAAAATAACCTAGCCTACCGATCAAGCCTAAGGGGATATAACTATGCAAACGTTTTTCAGGGAACAGCTAGTAATTCCATATTCTAATAAATATGAGAATAAGTAAGTTTTAGTACTTTCAGTAGCGTATCTTTTTTTTAATTGAATTTCAAGGAATGGGAATAAATGGTCATCTGAAATCTTGATTGCGATCGGACACTGAAAAGTTAACAGACTTATTTATCAGCTAATTGTTGGGAGATATTGAGATTAGCTTAATTCTGTTGACCAGTTCCCTTGTCTAAAGTTTATCACGCTGCCTGTTGCATGAATCAGATGAGTTCTTCATCCTGTGATGTCTCTCAGGTGACATTTGTTACTATGGGAGCAGAGGTGTGTCATCATGATGGTCATTGCATGGCTATTTCCAGAGGTGTTCATTGATTGCCTCTAGATGTCTTAGTGTGACAGTTACCTGTTAGTGGATCGCTGACTCCTAACCTATATATTGATTGCCTCTAGATGTCTTAGTGTGACAGTTACCTGTTACTGGATCGCTGACTCTTGACCTACACTTGAATATTTTTTTCGAAGATGTGTTTAATTTCATTTGAATTTATTATTGTAGTTTGTACAGTATACATTTGTGTGAGTTGTTTGACAAAAGTCTGATCTAATAATATCCGTGAGTATGTAATTTAATTATAGTTTTAGTAATAGTTGAATGGTAATGATGGTAGGCCTACCACAAAGTGGTAATGATGGCAGGCCTACCACAAAATGGTAATGATGGTGACTTCTCGGTACATCCATGAACAAAATAGTCCTGGCCACGACAGCAATATAAACTCAAGCAACACTAACAATTTTTCAAACAGTGGCTAAGACAACTTGTTTAGAAGCTCAATCAAGTGAAGAAACCATATATTTTATTACATATTTTAAAGATTTTTTAAATGTATTATTATAATAACCAGTTTATTTTTTTTATTGTTTTGGGTATTTTAATTTCTGTCTAAATTGGTATCATTTTTGCAAAGCTTATCAGAAAACAATCATTCGCACATTTTTGGAACGAACAATAAATTCAGATCATCTAACAGATTATGTAGTAGTTACATAAAAATTTTTCAATAGATTGTAGACTTATGCAAAATGTGAAACTAAATACTAAAGGAAATAATTTTCCAATCACTATAACACAATGTGGGCTTCCCATGGATGTAGAGACACTAAATAATTGTTAAGAGGCTAGGGACACTTCATTAAGAGCCAAGAAACAAAACAATATATTTTATTCCACATTAAAAAACAAGCAATTAAGCCTGTTCCATTCTGGACACAGGACGTGTTAGCGCATTTTCATGTTATGTATCAGTACGTATGCTATCTTTCAGTAAATATTTGTAAATTTTGGAAATGTTTATAAATTCAATTGTGTAATGCATATATCTGTAAAAAAAATTTATAAAGACGTTTCTTTATATTTGAAAAAAAATTATTTTCTCTTAAATCTAACTACAAGTGGTTTGTGGTTACTGAAATATGACTCATAATTGAAAATATTCGAAATTGTAGTCATTTAATCGTCCGAAAACTCCGTCAATTGTTGCATAGCTCTGATACTTTCAATTAAACTCAGAACACAAGCTTACTATTTCATTTGATGAGTTTCTTAATAAATCTTGGTGAAACTACGTGCTGCAGTATTTCGCACCAAATGAACGGGCTATTGAACGTACAAGGTGTATATATACTATATAAGCCCCTTATGAGCCCTGAAGCCCGGCCCTCAGAGGTCCTATCGCAAAATAAACTTTTGATGTACACTTGGCAGGCCAAGACCTACAAAATGATATATACATCATGGGTCTAAGACTTATAGTTGCTGAGATATAGCGCTCCTTTATTAATATAGCTTATATAGTAAAAAACGGTACTAAGGCCCCTTTTACGGCCCTGAGAGGTCAGATCGCGAAATGGAAAAAAGTCATTTCTTGGCAGGCCAAGACCTACAAAATGATATATACATCATGGGTCTAGGACTTATAGTTGTTGAGATCTAGGGTGATGACGGACAGACGGACAGACAGACAGACAAAACGGGGACAATAGAGCATTTTTTTTCGAAAATGCTCTAAAAACTGTTCTGTAATTCATTTAACACAATCTTAGCCTTGACTGAAAACGTCTGAATGCATTTCATGTTATTCAAATGTTCCGTCTAAAAAAAACCGTTCTGTATTTCATTCAAAAACAACTCGTAGCCTTGTCTGAAAATTCTAAATGTCAATTTGCATTCCTGTCACACTCAACATAGAAGCCAAACCGACAAGGTTCAAACTTTACTTCACCATTCCTTGCTCCACAGGAAAAGTAAAATAGACACGAGACAGCTCCATGTGGCAGACTTGTGGTATCTGTAAAAACACGTAGAAGACCTGATGTGATATGAGGTTCCACGACTTTTCGACCAAGGACAGTTTGACCCAGCCATTTCGACACCGCGACATTTCGAACCCTTGAACAGTTCGACCCCAGGACTATTTGACCCTGTCTGATTATTTTATTGTTTTAAAGTTGTTTATTAACTTTACTCAACAGGTGAATAATTGCTCAAAAATTTTTTACAGACCAACAATATATCTCACATACACGCCTCATGCTCGCACATGCGTTTCACTGACCAATGGTCTTTGTCTACTCTAGCCACTGGCACAATTGACCTTATTGAGCTATATCGAAGGTGGATGGGTTCAGTATACGTTTAACTGCTGACCTATCTGTTCATTATTTCTAATACCTGTCTGGCAACATTTACCATACTGGCATTTTCCACTAGACGTAACACAAGGTGTGAGATTGACAAGCTGTAATTTTATCAGACCTTTGATTATAATCAAAAGAGTTGGGGGGGGGGAGGGGCGTAAATAATTGTTAGTTGACAAATTACGTGACATAGTTCCACAGTTTGTGTCCATTACTTAGCCATCAAAAAGACTAAAACACACATTTTAAACAATTAAAAGGAAAAAAAAAATTAAACAATTAAAAACAGTCATTTTATATAAAACATACAAACATCCTAAACATTTATACACATGCTGAACAAAGTTATTAAACATAATTAATAAACATATTTAAAAAATAATAATGCAAATATTAATTTAATCAGATAGTCTGGGGGTCGAACTGTCCCGGGCACCATCTCATGACGTATAGTACCAGGAATATTCTACGATTAATACCATGTTCGCGTGAGTTTCTTGTGTTTATCATTCAGTAGCGTAGCGAGCTTGATTCGCGCCCGTGGCACAATACCTTTTTTAGCCCCC
>JAGDYQ010000042.1:2178009-2224865 GCA_021962125.1 Bulinus truncatus
GGTGGATCTAAAGAAAGTCGTGAATGACAAAATCTTTTGACATATTTGTCTTTTTCTCAACCCAAAAATAGCCTTAAGATAAGTTAAGCTTTATTTCAGTATGATAAAAATACAATCTATTGAAACAGAATGAATGAAAGTGATATTTGTATTAAATATATATATATCATCTATTCATAAGCTATGTATGGATACTGTTTATATGTAGGCCTATAAGAAGTGGGTCGGGAAAGTTTAGGTAAACAATAGTTCAAACAGCTGTAATTAAGTCGCTTGATACCGCTAGTTTTGCGTTTGTTTGAGTTCAACACACTGGAAATATTTTTTTTTTAATGGTTAAACTATATAAAAATAAAAAATTAAATAAAATAATTGATATATTGATTTTTGAAATATGGGAAACGGCACTACGGATAAAATTGTCGGACTAAGAAACCTACAGGTACAGGGTGTTTGTCCGCTTTTGTACTTACAAAACAGACAATGTTTGTCCAGTGTTTGTAGAATCGTGACTTGGTGTACACACTGACAAGAATGGTGGCCTGAGTTCCACATGTGGTGAATAGATCGTGAATGAAAAAAAAGGTTGCTGAAAGATAAGACAGAATAGAATCTAGTAGTTCTTTATTAAAAAACGTTGTTCACTATAAATTTATTTAATCACAAACATTATTAGTTAAATCCATTGGTGGATTTGGGAAAATATAATATAATAGAGTGCAACTTAAAATGGTGTGCTTTCAGTAAATAGAAACTAAATATCTGCATGGGGGGGGGGGGGGGAGGCAGTCGTAAGTAGCTATGTTTGTTACTTTTTAATGCGACCTCTCCCGTAGGTACGGATTTGGATGCAGTGAAATCAGGGCCGGGCAGTTATCTTTAAAGGGCCCACATATAAAAACTAAATATGGGGTCCACATCAGTCAGCAATAAGATTGTTTCTGAAGCTCTTAAATACGAGAAAATGAATTTATAGAACGCAAATAATTTTCAAATTTTCACTCCCCCTCTTGCATGTCAGGTCCCTATGCTTAACATGATTTGCATCCCTTATGACTCCGGACTCAGATCGGGGGGGGGGGGGTGTTTCTGTAGGTTTCTTCAGCGTTAACTATAATGTAAGATGGGGGTCCCGAGAATGTCATCATGGTGAAATGTTAAGTTCAATTTTATATTTTCAATCTTAAATGTAAAGGGGCACTGCTACATTGAAGTAGTGTGCGTGTTAGTGCACACACACAACCCGCAAGAAGAGCGCACACAGATTGCACCAGAACGCAGAAATATTTCGTTGACTACGACTACGTACCATCATGTTGCGCGCACAAATTTTTTTTTTATTATTTCCTTCCATGGTTGCGCCCAATACCTTTTGCTGTACACAACCTTCGGAAAATTAGAGGGAACATTGGTTCCGGGTCCTCTGACTGTAGGGCTCGATTTACCGCCGGGGATATCCCCGGCACTGAGAACTGTCATTCCAGGCTCTGCTTTAGCTAATATATCCCAGCCGGGGATGAAACCATAGACATTTATCCCCGGCACTGAGACCTGTCACCCCCGGCTCTGCTTTAGCTAATATGTCCCAGCCGGGGACATTTATTCCCGGCTCTGCAGAATTTTTTTTTTTAATCCTCGGCACTGTTTTTTTTTTCTTAAATCGATCACTGCCTGACTGTATTACAGGATGCACCCCGGCACTGAGACCTGTCATCCCCGGCTCTGCTTTAGCTAATATGTCCCAGCCGGGGACATTTATTCCCGGCTCTGCAGAATTTTTTTTTTTAATCCCCGGCACTGTTTTTTTTTTCTTAAATCGATCACTGCCTGACTGTATTACAGGATGCAATCATTGGTTATAAAATAAGATAGCCAATCGGTGGTGAGCATTCATAGGGTCCCTACCTAGTCTGTGGTAATTTGATTGGATATTGAAACAGAAAGGAGAAAAAAACATTCCAAGCAAAAAAATCTTTCCTTCTTTTAAAATTATGTTTCATAAAGTTGTTTTTTTTTCATTTTAACCTGTGTGTGTGTGTTGACATCTAAATGGCCGGTGGTCCATTTCATGCCACTTGACCACTGGAGGGAGTCATGTTAGAAACACTTCACAAACACATTGTTTTTTTAGGACAGGATGGGTCAGGCGATAGTTCCGTGGGGGGTCGTGTCAATTAGGGTAACGCCGGAATATATCATGCGGGCGCGGGTGTAATGGATTGTGTTTGAGAAAAGAGAAACAAACAATCAAAATAGAAACACAAGTTGCTGATGTCCGGCCTGAGCGTGAGGCCATAATCCGGCCTAAGGCTTAGGTCATTATCTGGCCTGAGGTCATCGTTCAGCCTGAGCCTTAAGTCATCATCCGGCCTAGAGGCCATCGTACAGTCTGAGACTGTGAAACTCCGAATTATCCAAATATACAATAAGAATTATTTTCAGCATCACAAAGTGGAGTACTTCAGTGTTTACAAGTGTTGTTAATAGAAGTCTGCTAGTTTTAAATGCACAAAACAAACAAACCAAAAAACTAAACTTCATGCACGTACGTTTTTACTCTTTTCATCTATTCAAAGACATACAGGTACATAGGGCGGTACACAAGAGGAGTGCCTTGAGCCCCAACTTCTAAAGGGCCCCAACAAAAATGCCCTCTTTACACTTGTGTTATTATTGCTTTCCTGGTCTTTCTTTATATTTTAAAGAGTCATCACAATTTTATTATGTACTCGGGGCCTCAACTGACTTAAATCCGGCTCTGAAGACGTTCATTTTCCTACCTGTGGTACCTGGTATTAGTTCACTGTAGGGTCAGGTACATGGTATTAGTTCACTGTAGGGTCAGGTACATGGTACTACTTCACTGTAGGGTCAGGTACATGGTATTAGTTCACTGTAGGTAAAAGCGTATCTAAAATAGTTATAAGCTCATGCACACATTGTAATACAATGTCATTGTATTCTGTAAGTTTGTGTAATACAAAAAAAAAATGAAATTAAAAATATTAATTTAGCAGGATCATTCAACAGTGTTAACTTTATTTCTTCACGTTCTTTTACGCACTTCATCTGGTCAGTGTCTGGACAATCCTTGATTTACAAAAAATAAAAACAGAATCATCCGAGGCCCACAGCGGTGACATTGACCTTCGTTATTTCTAACGCGGTACATGTCAGGTCAACTCAAATATTGACTCTGTGAATTGACCAGCCGTGTTTGTTCAGTGTAATGACCTTCGGAAATAAAATGACCTATGGTCCCTTATAACAGTATAAAGTCTGATCCAGGGTTGAGGTAAGACTTCCCCTCCCTCCCCCCACTCACACACATAAATACAAACATAAGGAAGTAACTGGACCGGGGGGGGGGGTATGTACAGGGTACATTCTGCTGAGGTGGAAATATTTCCACTTGTACAGAAGCCATTGAACCATTTGAATATGCCACGTAGCATATGATGAAGGATTTATTTTTGTTCACAGAGACAAACTTCTACAATGCTAAAATACCTTCTTCCTCTCGCCCTTTCACGTATCATTAGAGCCCTTTCTTCGAGGGCCCCCCCCTAGGGCATTGTCAAATTTGGGTGACTCTAGTGCTAGGAACTTTACATTGGAACAGTGTTTCTTTTGTGCCGGTACGCACCGGTACGGCGTACCGGCACCTTTTTCAATGTGGGGGGGGGGGGAATTATTACTTTTCTTGTCTTTTAACGTTTATTCTTAATTTATCATTTATTATTAATTTGTAAAACAATTGAATTATTTTGAAATTGCGCGCAATAAGATTAATAATATAAAATGCGAAACTGCTAACTGGTAGTTAAAAGTTAGGCGATCCATCACTGAGTACCGGCACCTATTTTTTTTTTTTAAAAAGCACTGTATTGGAGTAATTGTCAACGGACAGCCCGAACTATAAATGTCAATAGTGGTAAGGGACGCAACGCTTAACAGAGAAATTATCGAAATATTAGCTGAGTTATCCAAAATCATTTTTATTTTATTATTAGTAATAGTATTACAGTGTTCTGAAATGTAAACCAGCCCTTAAAGACAACATTAACAAATTAAAAAAATGGGCCCACTTCCTGTCAGGTCAAAGTTTAAAAAGCCGTTCTTAACTGACAGGCATACTAGGAGACAAGCTTCCTGTAATACAATTATATTGATTCATATGATAATATAAGGGCCCCGACAGGGCTCAGTCATTTCTTAAAGCCTTTGAAGCCCCTGCATGTCCTCGCCCCAACTGTAAGATGGGTTTAGCATGTGTATGTGTGTGTGTGTTTTTTGTGTGAGGAGGAATGGTGATATGACGTTTCGTATTGTACTGGACTTTCAGAAGGTCGTCTTGATCGTACTTATCAACAATCGTGGAGAAAAGGAACTAGATTGTATAGTGTAATTAATAATATATATAAAAGCGATTTGTGCTCTGCGTTAAATCGAAAGTAAAGAATTAATACACCAGTATTCCAGTTTAAAATACAATCATGAAAAAATCGGATCTGCCCGAAACCAAAAAAATAACCTAGCCTACCAACCAAGCCTAAAGGGATATAACTCTATGCAAAGGTTTTGCAGGATACAGCTAGTATAAAATATTACTGTAATGTGAACAATATAGGCTAATAACTACAGCCTAACTAATATTGACGAATGACTATATATATATATACTAATGAATATGTCCTAATTAATATAACCCCATTAGTAAAGCCAAATTAATATAGGCCTATTAGTAAGACTGAATTAATATAACCCAAATTAGTAAAACCAAATTAACTGTAGGCTAACAGCATCGGCAGTGCTGTGTCAAAAGCAAAGCAATCACAGATTGTGGTAGCTGTGCCCCTGAGGCTGAGGGCAATAATTGGGTAAGTTGAATTCCTCCCTCCACATCTCTTACATGTTTGTCAGTTCCTGTACCAGGCCCGGGCGGGGAGGGAGGGGGAGGGGATAGTGGGGAATGTAGTGCATCAGCTATTAGTGTACAGCTGCCCCAGTCAAAGAATAAACACGGGTAACTTTTTTGCAACATCGCGGAAATCAACACCATATTGGCGGAAATCAACACAATTTTGGCGGAAATCATCACTATATTGGCGGAAATCATCATAATATTGGCGGAAATCAACACAATTTTGGCGGAAATCATCACTATATTGGCGGAAATCATCATAATATTGGCGGAAATCAACACAATATTGGCGGAAATCATCACTATATTGGCGGAAATCATCACAATTTTGGCGGAAATCATTACTATATTGGCGGGAATCATCACAATATTGTCGTAAATCAACACAATATTGGCGGAAATCATCACTATATTGGCGGAAATCAACACAACATCGCGGAAATCAACACAACATCGCGGAAATCAACACAACATCGCGGAAATCAACACAACATCGCGGAAATCAACACCATATTGGCGGAAATCAACACAATATTGGCGGAAATCATCACTATATTGGCTGAAATCATCATAATATTGGCGGAAATCAACACAATATTGGCGGAAATCATTACTATATTGGCGGGAATCATAACAATATTGTCGTAAATCAACACAATATTGGCGGAAATCATCACTATATTGGCGGAAATCATCACTATATTGGCGGAAATCATCGCCATATTGGCGGACCGACCAGGGCGGATCATCAAGGGTTTATAAAAGTAGCCCGTTGCCGACGACCCTAGGACGTTGAAGCCCCTCCGCCCTTTACTCAACTTTTCCAGTGGTCACAATGTTCTTGATCATATGCTCGCCTCCGCACTTCTATTTTGGCCCGTCCACGGGTACGAAAGTGAACAAAAGATCGACCAAAACTGTTGCGGAAACAAATTTTCTTAAGTAGCGGATCAATTTTTTAATTAAAGTCCGAAAGGAAAAAAAAAGTCTCTTTTTACCATCATCATCAATTGGCTATCTCAATTTCCACTACTATATCTTTCCTACAGACCATTCATAGTTTATCGAGTCCATTCCTTAACGTTACACTGCCAGATTCTCACAGACTGGCCTTTTGGCTGAAGTATTTGACAGAATTCCTTCCATGTTACACTGTGGTAATGCAGAGAATTCCTTCCAGGTTAAACTGTGAGGTGTAAATGCAGAGATAATCCTTGTGCAACACATGACCGAGCACAAATAAAAATTTCACTTTATTGCTATCCGAAGGAAAGTTAGCCAAAGGCTTCTATGCTTCACGTAATACATCGGTTACCAAAGTGTTGCTAGACTGGTGGGTCGCTATAGAATTTCACGTAGGTCGGGACGAAATTTAATTTTTAAATTAAAAGATCATTAATCTTTGCGCGCATAATTACAAGTCATCTATTTTTCAATATGTTCCGAAACTATAGGTTTGCATATCTACAAAGTAAAAAAAAAAGTAAAACGTTTAAATACAATCAAAGACTCTTTATTAGACATCTATGATCGTAGATTTACTTTGCTGGAGGGTCGAGAAAACAAAAACAGTTTTTTTTTTATGATGGGCCCACGAAACCAAGACTGTTGTCAAAGTCGTTGAGAACTACTGAAGTAAGATATTTAGATCAGTTTCCTCACACAGAAGATCTCATACACATTAATCATCTCTGTGCTTGGATATCACAAGATCAATGGTTATCAACTTGTGGGGGGTCGCAAATGAATCTTATGTTAATTTTTAGTATCATTGCATCGAAAAATCTATGTGTGCAATGATTTATCAACTGTATTTCGATAGGA
This sequence comes from Bulinus truncatus, assembly GCA_021962125.1. NCBI lineage: Eukaryota > Metazoa > Mollusca > Gastropoda > Planorbidae > Bulinus > Bulinus truncatus. The sequence continues at coordinate 2,184,758 of JAGDYQ010000042.1, forward strand.
TATGTTTCGAAACTAAAAAAAAAATAATCTCCAAGCCAAAATGGAAAAAAAAAATAACATAAATTCCACGCGCTTTTTTTTTCTCTTTTATCGGAGAGTTTTTTATCATAGTGGACCGCTAAAGCGTAAAAGTTTGAGAACAACAAAACTAGATACATGAATTATTCCCCTTTTGCCTGTACGTTGAAGTTGTCTTCAACTCATAGTTATCTGTTCTTGACCCATATAACTCAATACAACTGGAGCAATACTACCTTATGTCGTATTTCTAAAACAATATGATTTAGAAACGAAATTCAAAGATGACGCGGCAGAATTATAAGTTTTAGAAAACAAACAACCAACAGACCAACAAACTGATTAAAAAAAACATCAAAGAACTTTATTATATGCATTCTTATATTAAACAGTAAGCTGCGAACTTCAAAGAAATTAAAGTTAAAAAAAATTCTTTAAACTTAAGTAAAAAATGGGTGCATATGCAAACGAATTTCAGCGTTCAAAATATCTCTCTGTGTTTGTTTACGGAGTCAAGAGGGAGAGAAACTGTGTGTTTACTTTAAAATGTATCGTAGGGCAGATTATTCACAGCGGTAATAAATTTGACTTTACTGATTAAACTCAACACAATGAAGGAAATCGTAAGCAATAACAAATTAGCTTTGACTAAGAATATCATTGTACGTATTTTAGCTTTCAGTAAATATTTGTAAATTTTGGAAATGTTTATGAATTCAATTGTGTAATTGTAAAGGATGTTTTTCGAAAATAAAATTATTGTGGCTGGAGAATAAATACTCTACTGCGCAGAAATATCTTGGTGAAACTACGTGCTGCAGTATTTCGCACCAAATGAATGGGTTATTGAACGTATAAGGTGTAGAATGGGGCCATGAAAATGGCATAATTATTAATATAGCTTATATAGTAAAAAACGGTAAAAAACTGATGTCCAGCCCTCAGAGGTCAGATCGCAAAATGAACTTTTGCTGCACACATGGCAGGCCAAGACCTACAAAATGATATATACATCATGGGTCTAGGACTTATGGTTGTTGAGATCTAGGGTGATGACTGACAGACAAAACGGGGACAATAGAGCATTTTTTTTATCAAAAATGCTCTAAAAATGGGTGCATATGCAAACGAATTTCAGCGGTCAAAATATCTCTCTGTGTTTGTTTACGGAATCAAGAGGGAGGAGAAACTGTGTGTTTACTTTAAAATGTATCGTAGGGCAGATTATTCACAGCGATAATAAATTTGACTTTACTGATTAAACTCAACACAATGAAGGAAATTGTAAGCAATAACAAATTAGCTATGACTAAGAATATCATTGAAATTATCGAATGTTTAGGTGAATAGAACAAATATGACAGAGTTTCGAGTAGCACGTCATATTACAATTAGGTATCGATTCAAGACAACTATGTTAAAGTAATCGAATATATCAATTTTGTAGTTGAAAATTAGCACATAAAAGATATGTCCCGAAAAGTTGCCAGACTTTTTTCCTCGAGGCTAAACAATAACAACAAATGTCTCATTAGTGGTTTAAAGGATCTAAGAGAGTTCACCTCATCCTTACAGGCACTTCGAGCACACACAGAAGGGTCACAATTCTCAATAATTGTCACGGGCCCTGTATTTTATGACGTCGGCCATGTGCTCGCAATATCATGACAAAGACGTAATGATTATACTTGTAAAATAATATTTGCATACTTATTTATTGACTATGTAGGCTACTGTACTGTAGCATAACATTATTTGATACATTTAATATTGAGTATATTTCTTTTTTTCTTTCAAAATCAATAAAAAATCATGTTTTCTCTGATTTTAATATTTTATCTAGTCATGTAATTAACTCATCCAACCACAAGTAGCTCACTGTATCTAGTTATACAATTGACTCATCCAACCACAGGTAGCTCACTGTATCTAGTTATACAATTGACTCATCCAATCACAGGTAGCTCACTGTATCTAGTTATATAGTTGACTCATCCAACCACAGGTAGCTCACTGTATCTAGTTATACAATTGACTCATCCAATCACAGGTAGCTCAATGTATCTAGTTATATAATTGACTCATCCAATCACAGGTAGCTCACTGTATCTAGTTATATAATTTACTCATCCAATCACAGGTAGCTCACTGTATCTAGTTATACAATTGACTCATCCAACCACAGGTAGCTCACTGTATCTAGTTATACAATTGACTCATCCAATCACAGGTAGCTCAATGTATCTAGTTATATAATTGACTCATCCAATCACAGGTAGCTCATTTTCTTTCTCAACCATAATGGTTATCTGAGTCAGTCCTAGGTATTATATTGAGACATTGTATACACACTCAATAGAAAAACAACAACATAATAAACAACTCAGTAACACACACATACACACATACACACACACACATACACACATACACACATACACGCCCCCACACACAAACACACACACACTCACATACACACATTTAGGCCTATAGGCCAATAGCGTTTGACAAGTGGAAAAATGGCACAATGGGTCACATAACATATTTTACTTTTTCATTTTGACATCATTTTTTTCTGTTTTTTTTTTTTAGTTTACTAATAAGAGGTATATCTGAAGATAATATTTTGTAAAAATGAAAAACAATATAAAGTTGTAACAAAGAAGTAAACTGGTCATTTTTACATGTGAGATTCGAACTTCTTTGTCTCTGTTTACACCGCCGTCTCTGAATGCGACCTTCAAAAAATACAAACTGAAATGTATTTTAAACTTGTTCACAGCGACACAAAAGTAAATCAAGTACACCGCAGCTAGGTCCACTGCCTTGCCCGTCCTGGCTTTGGTCAATATACAGATGTACATGAGAGTGACGTAACGCAGCATCGTCAATGGCGGAGAGTGCTGTGAGGTAAAGGCGCCCCACACCAACACAGTACTGGGCGGGATTATTGTATGGTCAGTTCGATGGTGTCCAGCTGAAGACAATAACCATATTTGGCGCTCTGCATCTGGGAGTCAAAGTGTCTGAAAAAAAATAAACCAAATACAGTGTGTTTAACATGGTCGTATTGGCGCACTGATACTCAAAAAATTGCGGGCTCGCATCTAAAAGTCAATGTCTGTGGGAAATGTTATCATGCACAGTGTAATTAACATGGTCGTATTAGCGAAGTGATTCTCAAAGTGGGAATCACCTACGAATTCCAATATTTAAATCGATTTATGCATAATTACAATTTTATTTCTCTATAAGCTATAAAACTAAATGTTTGTAGATTTGCAAAGTAAAAGGGGATTAGTCGTAGTGTTCACTTTGCAGGTGTGTAGCACAAAAAACATAACAGTTTAATTGTGGGTGGGGAGAACCAAAAACTGTTGTTACTTTGGGTCACACAGCGTAAAAGTTTGAGAACTACTGATTGACCCCAATGCGAGTGTGAGGCAGAGTGAAAAAGAATAAATAAAGAAAATTAAAAACCATTCAAAAGTTTGTTTACAGAAAATATTAAGAAAAAATGAAACATTCCGAATGGTTTTATTCTGTACTAGCTGTACCCTGCAAAACCTTTGCATAGAGTTATATCCCTTTTGGCTTGATCGGTAGACTAGGTTTTTTTTTAATGTTTCGGGGGGATCGATTTTTTTTCATGATTGTTTTTTAAACTGGAATACTGTTGTATTAATTCTTCACTTTCGATTTAACGCAGAGCCTAAATCGCTTGTATTTATGTTATGTTACTAACTATTTTATGCAGTTTTTTTTTAAAGAAGTGAGATAATTTTGTTGGATATTTTTATGGATAGAAAAATAGGTTATAGATTAAGAATGTTTATGTTTACAGAAGATGGTAAATTATCAACATAGCACAGCGGCGTAATTTGGGGGGGGGGGGTTGTGTAGAGCTGTCCGCCCCGGGCGACATTTTCCCCACTTTAGTATTTTTGGCTCGGGAAAAGGGCGACATTTTTATTTAGAGTTACAGCTATGGAGTTTACCACTGGGGGGACATGAGTGGCCAGGGATCCAACCCGTGACATGCGCCATGCCGATGGGGACTACAACCAAAGCGCCATCCAGTCTAGCCCCCCCCCCCCTCACACACCTTTTGTTGTTCAAATGGTATCTATGGATCCAAGATCATGATCATCTCCGACAGGTCTGCCAAAAAAAAGGCCAATATAGAGTCTCGACGGAAGAAAGGAACACCCTAGCCCGGGGCGGGTAAAATCTTTGAGTAGTGGGCCATGTTGGTTTCATATAATATTTGACCTGTGGGCCTGATAAACAACATATGGATAGAGTTTAATACATGAACTAATCTAAATTGAGTGTAAACTTCATAACGTATTGGTTAGTTCACTGTGCATCACTCTGAAACAACTGGCGAGCCGCAGTCGAACAGTCCAGCCGGCAAGTATTGGCCCGTGGTACGTACTTTGCCCTTGGCTGCCCTAGCCTGATGTCTTTCACGAACAAGCTGTGAGGCGACTACGATGTACGTGAGGCCCCATCACGAGGAATATCCAGTGAGATCGAGCAGTGATGTCCAGTGATGTCCAATGTCCAGTGAGGTCGAACAGTGATGTCCAGTGAGGTAGACAGTGATGTCCAGTGAGGTAGACAGTGATGTCCAGTGAGGTAGACAGTGATGTCCAGTGAGGTAGACGGTGATGTCCAGTGAGGTAGACAGTGATGTCCAGTGAGGTAGACAGTGATGTCCAGTGAGGTAGACGGTGATGTCCAGTGAGGTAGACGGTGATGTCCAGTGAGGTAGACAGTGATGTCCAATGAGGTAGACAGTGATGTAAACTGTACTGTATAAAATACACTATTACTAATAATAGCAACCCCCTGATATGAACTGAATGATGTAGCTTCGTCCTTAGGGCGTTTTGGCTGATTAAAAACTTGATGAATTTACTGCTGAATTTCCAAGGAACTATTTAATTTCTACTGCTGACTTAGACATTTTTAATAGTTAAGTTTCAATCTACTTTAAGACGTAAAGCTTTATACTGTAGATATTTGGAATTGGCTAAATGCGTGCGACTGTCGCCCTGAACCTCTCGGGTTCGATGTTCAATAAGAACAAGAAATAAATGACAAAATGGGAGCCGTACTAAGCTCAACTAAAAGCCACCAGCGATCCTAAGAGCCACAACAAAGTCAAGATTTTAAGATATAGTACTGAAATAACAGACAGACAAAAATGAATAATCAAGACCCGCACTCAATGAAAAGCAAGATGAGATTCTAAGAGCCACATTTGACCGCCATTTTATCTATAACACAAAACGAACACAACTGCGGCTGCAATGTTACTTGACAAACGCAGTAGTAAAAGTTTTCTTTTATCGCCGACTGGGACATAGATGAAAGCACGACACACGCATTCTATTAATTCTATAATGGCGGGGTTCAAGAAGTTGAAACCTTTTCAAATTTCGATGCCGAACCGTAGGAATAAAAAATAATAATTTGGAATTGCTAAAGATAATTTTATCCGAGTGAAATCATCAATCTCTAGTTTCTTGTTTTGTAGGAATCGATATGTTTCAGTTAAATATTTTTAAAACCAATCACTGTAAAATCACCGATTATATATGTTTACCATCCATGACTGAATGTGAATCATGGCTCAAAAACAGTTTATGCTGCCCATAATTTCCGAATTCATGTTTGGAATAATTTTTCGTGACATCTTCTTTTTAATAAGCAAGCGGGTGAGAGTATCGAACTGACGCCAAACAAAATATCCTGTGTAATAAGCCGTGATTTCATCAATACAGATTGAATGCATGGTACAGGACGAAATAATTGGCGCCAGTTATTGCCGAAACATGCAGACGATACCCTCGGGGAGTCATGTCTGACTACAATTATAAAACAGATTTACTTAATTTAATCGAAATTTCGCGATAAGAAAATGAGCAAATGTTTTTTTATGGACAGTTAGGATGTTAAAAATCGCCAAAAAAAAAAAAGGACGTCGACCTAAGCCAAACAATTTTAGATAATTATAAATAAATGACTAATTTGGCAACTTCTATTTGTCTTTTGTAATTTTTCTAAAAAAAAAATTAATTGAAATAAGACTTAAAAAAAGAATTAGCTGGTTTGTTGTATATATATAAATTTGAAATTTGGTAACTTCTTGTTCTATAAATGTATAAACTAATGAAAATGAAAAAGTTATGTTATATATCCATTTAAATATAATTGTTAAGAAAAAAGACATATATTTTTCAAATAAATTGAATGTGTAAGTTCCTATAAAAATAGTAAACTATTGCTAAATACAAAATAAGCCTTAAGAGATATACCCAAAATGAATAATTTCACAAGAACATTCTCTAACGTTTATACCCCAACGGCCTCTATCATTCAATTCAACGAAACTCAGGTTACTTTCAATATAACAAAAAAAAAACTTTACCGCTCGATCTGTCAGTCCAACATTGCCCCGCCTTCTGAGCTGCTCCTGCTGCAGGTGGTTAAATGTTACGTGAATCCATGTCTGTCTGTCGTGGGATTCTGTGCCAACATGATGAGCATCGCCATTCTGAGACGCAGTGGACTCAGAAAACCTTCCAATATACTTCTCTTCGGATTGGTCATCGCGGACACTATGGTCCAATTTATGACCATGAACTTTGCTGAGATTCTCCAATATTTCGGCCCCAACATGCAGTATCCTAGACTCTGCGGATGGCAGTACGGTAACGATATCAATTATTTCCTTCTCGTTTCGGCCATTTCCTACACATTTTTCAGCCAATGGGGGCAGTATGTTAATACAACGATTCCCGTCTTCATAACGTTGGAGAGGTTCTTAGCCGTGTTTATGCCATTGACATTCAAGAAGATTGTCACCACAAAAACTGCCAGCTTCAGCGTCATCGTGTCATTCCTCATTTGGCTGCCTTGGTCACTCTACCTGATGACGGCCGCTGAAGTCTACGTCCAGCTGTCAAAGGTCATGTTCTACTTCATCAACGCCGCCGACGTGGATGAAGTGTTCAACATATTCTACGTTTACGTATCCGACATTCTATCCTCGTGGGTTCCAATAGCACTTGTGGTCCTGGGCTGCGTGCTGATAGCCGTCAAGGTGCAGATCACCCTTCAAGAACGTCAAAAGCTGACGTCCAAAAAACAAGAAAAAGTGAAGTGGTCATCACAGACCACTCGGACACTGCTAACGACGTGCGTGGTATTCTCCATCTCCCACATCATCTACTCTTTCATCAACTACTTCATCCCCAACACCCCTACAGTTGGCCTACATTTGATGTATGAGTTCATGAACATGTCGCTTCTTATCAATGCGTCCAGCAATTTCTTTGTGTACATCGCATCCAATAGAAAACTTTACATCATTTTTAAACAGATTATACACAACAGACATACACAGTAGGGTTATGACTAGAAATTTTTTTTTTCAAAAAATTGATTTTCCTGATGTTGCATTAGATGAACTTTTACCCATAGATTACACAGTGTCTTGTTTATGCATGTATCGACGGATTGCTCTTTTAAAATCTTTTGTGTAGCTTAGAATTTTGAAATGATGCAAAATAAAAAAAAAACAACCGACATTTTCACACGTATAGAATAGTAGATTTAGGTAAAATGTGATTTTTTTTTAAATACTGCAGTTATATATTTTAACTAGCTGCATATAGCAGACGAAGAGGAAAGATAACCCTATTGGAAGATTTGATTCGTGGCACGAACAAATCAGACTCTTCTCACTGAGTTAACTTTCACACACACACACACACACCCACGTTCGCACGCACATACGCACCACAAACCACACCCACACACGTTTTAAAACAAAAATGTTAAAAAAAATCGTTGGTACATTATACAACCCTTCTATCCCGGACCCCCCCCCCCCGCTTCCACCACCGCCGCCACCTCTCCTTCCCCTCCCCCCCCCCATGACCCCTAAACAAAATTGATCAAAACGAAAGCAACGAAGAATGTAAATAGGTTAACTGAAATCATTGATAGCCAAATCTTCAAATAAGACACACAAACTGTAACGAAGTAGATTAAAACAAAATGAAGAAAGTTAAAAGTTGCATTGAATTCAATAATAATACAATCCTAGAATAAGACAAGAAACACAAGAGTAAAAAAAAAACGTATTTTCGTACATTACTGGATGTTTTGAAGGACTTTTTCCTTTTATCTCCACCCACAACAACCCATAATTTCGAAATAACAAAAACTCATTTGAAACACAAAAGACGTTAATAAAATGTGACTGGGTTGTGCTGTGGAAGTGAGTAGTATCTTTGTGATGTACCCCGATCTACATTCTGTGGGTTACGGGTTCAAATCCCTGCGTGTCAAGTCACCCCACACATGTCTTCCGTGGTACCTTCATGACCATCGCATTACCGGCTAAGGCGGGGATGAAAGACAGGAACTATAAAACCATTCCATCATCTCAAAGAAGATATTCTAGCTACCTAAATGTAACAACAAATAAATTTTGTTTAAGGACTAAGTATGCAGGTAACAATTTGTTTGTATAATTTTTTTTGGGGGGGGGCTAGGAAAAAGGTGAGTGTAGATTTGGGGAAAGTACATATTTAGAGGCTAAAGACAAAGCCCAATTAAAAGCTCTTATACTTCAAATAAAAGTCATTACATGGGTGGTACCGCCAATTTCGATTATCAATAAATTACCATTTAAAAAGGGGTCCAATATTAGAAACAGACAAGCATTACGTCCTGGCATATTGCCCACACTTACGTCTCGCGGCCCCACATCTTACAGCTAGGCCACGGCAAGTTACTCTCGTCATAGGCTCTATGTTAAGGCTTTTTTTTTGCAGATCTCGTCAGAGATTTTAAAAGACAATTCGGGGAGGGGCTTCTTGAAAAGTACCTATCAGGTGTCAGGATGTTGTACTTGAAGTGGGCCCTTTAGTAGTGGGGGCCCGAGGAGGTTTCATAGGGTGCCCATCTTTAATAATGGATTTGTGTGTTATTGAGCTCTTCGCAAAAAAAAAGCTCAACTCTCGTCCACTTTGTGGGACGGATGGCCGAGTGATGTAGATACTCGACTGTCAACCTGAGAGTCCTGGGTTCGATCCTCGGTGATTCCCATGGAATTTTTCCAGGTGAAATTTGGTGCAAAGTCGTCCCACAAGTCCACCCAGCTTTAAATGGGTACCTGACTTTAAGTTGAGGAAGTAAAGGCGGCTGGGCGTTGTGCTAACCACACAATCCCTTCATATGCTGAGGTTATAGAAACATATGAATTCTACACTTCATCTGCCCCGAAGGCCCGTTAGGGCCAAGAAGGGAACTTTAGTTTCTCGTCCACTTTGGTCTTTGTTACACACTCATTGTGTGTCCTTGTTAATATAGTTTGAGAAATTTTGCATGTATTATTAACACAGTAGCTGCGTAAAAAAATGGGAACAAAATAGATCCTCCCTAACAATTGTGAACTAAAACTGAACATTATAGGCGATCAATTAGACGGCGTAGATTGATAAATGAAAAATAAATGGCTTTCTTCTTTAATGAAAAACAGTTCTTCAAACCATTCATTCATGCACACGCAACTTACTTAGCACTCAGACTTCCCATAAGTCATTTCATATAATTAATATATATATAAAAGCGATTTGGGCTCTGCGTTAAATCGAAAGTAAAGAATAAATACAACAGTATTCCAGTTTAAAATACATAACCAAAATAACCTAGCCTACCGTTCAAGCCTAAGGGGATATAACCATGCAAAAGTTTTTCAGGGAACAGCTAGTAATTCCATATTCTAATAAATATGAGAATAAGTAAGTTTCAGTACTTTCAGTAGCGTATCTTTTTTTTTTAATTGAATTTGAAGGAAAGGGAATAAATGGTCATCTGGAATCTTGATTGCGATCGAACACTGAAAAGTTAACAGACTTATTTATCAGCTAATTGTTGGCAGATATTGAGATTAGCTTACTTATGTTGACCAGTTCCCTTGTCTAAAGTTTATCACACTGCCTGTTGCAGGAATCAGATGAGTTTCTTCATCCTTTGATGTCTCTCAGGTGACATTTGTTACTATGGGAGCAGAGGTGTGTCATCATGATGGTCATTGCATGGCTATTTCCAGATGTGTTCATTGATTGCCTCTAGATGTCTTAGTGTGACAGTTACCTGTTACTGGATCGCTGACTCTTGACATACCTACCTATTTTTTTCGAAGATGTGTTTAATTTCATTTGAATTTATTATTGTAGTTTGTACAGTATACATTTGTGTGAATTGTTTGACAAAAGTATTATCTAATAATATCCGTGATTATGTAATTTAATTATAGTTTTAGAAATAGTTGAATGGTAATGATGGTAGGCCAACCACAAAGTGGTAATGATGGCAGGCCTACCACAAAATGGTAATGATGGTAGACCTACCACAAAGTGGTAATGATGGCAGGCCTACCACAAAATGGTAATGATGGTAGGCCTACCACAAAGTGGTAATGATGGCAGGCCTACCACAAAGTGGTAATGATGGCAGGCCTACCACAAAATGGTAATGATGGTAGGCCTACCACAAAATGGTAATGATGGTAGGCCTACCACAAAATGGTAATGATGGTAGGCCTACCACAAAATGGTAATGATGGTAGGCCTACCACAAAGTGGTAATGATGGCAGGCCTACCACAAAATGGTAATGATGGTAGGCCTACCACAAAATGGTAATGATGGTAGGCCTACCACAAAATGGTAATGATGGTAGGCCTACCACAAAGTGGTAATGATGGCAGGCCTACCACAAAATGGTAATGATGGTAGGTCTACCACAAAGTGGTAATGATGGCAGGCCTACCACAAAATGGTAATGATGGTGACTTCTCGGTACATCCATGAACGAAATAGTCCTGTCCACGACAGCAATATAAACTCAAGCGACACTAACAATTTTTCAAACAGCGGTTAGGACAACTTGTTTAGAAGCTCAATCAAGTGAAGAAACCACATATTTTATTACACATTTTAAAGATTTTTTAAATGTATTATTATAATAACCAGTTTAATTTTTTTTATTGTTTTGGGTATTTTTATTTCTGTCTAAATTGGTATCATTTTTGTAAAGCTTATCAGAAAACAATCAATCGCGCATTTTTGGAACGAACAATAAATTCAGATCATCTAACAGATTATGTAGTAGTTACATAAAAATTGAAATTTTTCAATAGATTGTAGACTTATGCAAAATGTGAAACTAAATACTAAAGGAAATAATTTTCCAATCACTATAACACAATGTGGGCTTCCCATGGATATAGAGACACTAAATAATTGTTAAGAGGCTAGGGACACTTCATTAAGAGCCAAGAAACAAAATATATTTTATTCCACATTAAAAAAAAAACTGTACTGTAATTCATTTAACACTGTAAGTCTTAGCCTTGACTGAAAAAGTCTGAATGCATTTCATGTTATTCAAATGTTTCGTCTAAAAAAACCGTTCTGTATTTCATTCAAAAACAACTCGTAGCCTTGTCTGAAAATTCTAAATGTCAATTTGCATTCCTGTCACACTCAACGTAGAAGCCAAACCGACAAGGTTCAAACCTTACTTCACCATTCCTTACTCCACAGGAAAAGTAAAATAGACACGTGACTGCTCCATGTGGCAAACTTGTAGTATCTGTAAAAACACGTAGAAGACCTGATGTCATATGAGGTTCCACGACTTTTCGACCAAGGACAGTTTGACCCAGTCATTTCGACCCCGCGACATTTCGAACCCCTGAACAGTTCGAACCCCGGACTATTTGGCCCTGTCAGATTATTTTATTGTTTTAAAGATGTTTATTAACTTTATTCAACAGGTGTATAATTGCTCAAAATTTTTTTACAGACCAACAATATATCTCACATGCACGCCTCATGCTCGCACATGCGTTTCACTGACCAATGGTCTTTGTCTACTCTAGCCACTGGCACAATTGACCTATATCAAAGGTGGATGGGTTCAGTATACGTTTAACTGCTGACCTATCTGTTCATTATTTCTAATACCTGTCTGGCAACACTTACCATACTGGCGTTTTTCACTAGACAACTCAAGGTGTTAGATTGACCAGCTGTAATTTTATCAGACCTTTGATTATAATCAAATGGGGGGGGGGGGTAGGCAAAAAAAAACTTTGTTAGTGGAAAAATTACGTGACATAGTTCCACAGTTTGCGTCCACTACTAAGACATCACAAAGACTAAAACACACATTTTAAACAATTAAAAGGAAAAAAAAATAAACAATTAAAAACATTCATTTTAAATAAAACATACAAACATCCTAAACATTTATACATATGCTGAACAAACTTATTAAACATAACGTCCGTGGGGACGAACTGTCCCGGGCACCGTCTCATGACGTATAGTACCAGGAATATTCTACGATAAATACCATGTTCGCGTGAGTTTCTTGTGTATATCATTCAGTGGCGTAGCGAGCTGAACTCGCGCCCGTGGCACAATACCTTTTTTAGCCCCACCCCCAGGCTTGCGGAGCCGGAGCCGAGGAGCCGGGAGCCGCCACTTTTTGCTGGAGCCGGAGCCGGAGCCGAAAAAATCTGGCGGCTCCACGGCTCCCAAATGTTTTTTTTTTTTACAGCAGAATTTTTTTTTAGCTTTAAAATTGCAAATATGTTTAATTGTTTGCCTCCTACAATTTGAAATGTTTTACGAACGCCACAACAGTAACACGCACATCACCACAATACATTTTTAATGGGGAATCGTTTTGTGTTCGTTTTAAATCTTGTTTACCCTCCGAAATTTTTTTTAATGGCATGTTATTTTGTTATATATATAAAGTTAAAACAGTTTTATTTCATAGAATAATTGTATCAATCATTTCAAACTAATTTTTTACTACAACGACAAATAGAACGCGTCATTTCGTGTATTATTTGACCGCGAATTTGTAAAAGACTAAAAACAAAATGGTCGCTTTCTGTACTTAACAATTTTATTATAAACAGAATATCTGAAATAGGGTAGATAAATTTATAAGGCTGTGGCTATTCGGACCCCATGTCCCAATAAAATCCGATTGTTATTCGGACCCGTGGCAAATATGCACTAAGCTTAGCTATATTTAAACTTTATTAGACGGAACCCGAAAAAATAATAATACAGAGTCCGCTTAGTGGAACCCTAGACACTGAGTAACGATTAAATCATACAATTCAAACAATTATAAAAAAATAAACAAAAAAAAACAATAATAAAGTTTATGTATAGCTAAGCTAAGTGCATATTTGCCACGGGTCCGAATAACAATCAGACTTTATTGGGACGGGGTCCGAATAAAAATCGGAGTTTATTGGTACCCGGGTCCAGGCCCGTAGCCACAAGGGGGGCCAGGAGGGCTGAGCCCCCCGTTAATGACCTGAGCCCTCCCGTGCATGATTTGAGCTTTTTGACAAAATTTTAATAATAACGGCTATAAAACATCAATCATTTTGGTCAATTTTGTTTTAGGGGCCCGGACTGAGCTGGCCAATCAACTTTTGAAAATATTAATATCAGCACGGGGGCCCGTGTCACCACAGCCCAGGGACCCGAAATTTCTGTCGTTGGGCCTGTTCGCAACCTTGTAATAGTTTTATATACTGATATCTTCTGAGGACAACTAGCAACTTAAATAAGTTAATAAAATAATATTGACTTCTGACTTCACTTTTATACATAGGCCTATGTAAAATAATAGGGTACAAACTCCATGATTTCTGAGTGATGTTATTTAATTAGCAAATTTACTTTTTAGCAGAATTAATTTTATTTTAAATTGAATAATTGCGACTGGTCAATTTGTTGTTGGTCAATTTGTTGTTGTACGTTAAACCAACAGTATAATAATATAAATCAGGTATCTATTATGTAACAATTGTGTAGCAGAACTATTGGTCAATATATTTATAACAGGAATCAGAAATTGCTCAGCCTCAATAAATTTTTATCATTAAAACTCTTTACCATTTAAATTATTTTTAACAAAACTGCAAAATGACATGCATTATTGAAACGTAGTTAAAATTATATATTTCTAATTAATAGCTATACAATCGGTACTAAAATGCACCATTCCAGATAAGGAACTGCAAAAAAATTCTTGGAGTCCCCTTCCCAAACCCATCCTTTCCGTTCGCAAGTTTTCGGCGCTTCGCACCTCCATCTTCGCCCCCCCCCCCGAACATTTCTTCTACCCGACCAGGGGCAGAATTAGGGGAGGGGCCGAGAGGGGCCATTTCCTTCACCCCTCCCCCCCCCCGGTTATCGCAAGTATAGGGAATACATCATTAAATTATCGAAATATTTTTTGTTCAAAGACCCATTTTCAACAATGAAAATAGTTTCACCCCCTCCCGGTCAAAGTTTTGCCCCCCGCCGTCAAAGTTGTCTAGATCCGCCCCCTGACCCCAGGATCAGTTCTTCGGCAAACCCCCCCCCCCCCCGCCAAAAAAATTTCTTCGCCCCCCCCCCCCCCCCGAAAATAATCCTGGCTACGGGCCTGCCCGGGTCCGAATAGTCACTTCGAATTTATAAATAATATATATAAATACTGAAGTCTATAAAATATTTTAAATAAGGTGTATATTTTTCAAGTTCCTGACTATGGGGGCGAACGCGGCAAAATTTGCATAACTTTTTATCAGCGGCATGTTAGCGTGGATCAATTACAAAAAAATTTGTCTCGTGTGATACTATCTTTATAGGGAGCCGGAGCCGGAGCCGTCAAATTTGTGGGAGCCGGAGCCGAAAAAAATATGGCGGCTCCGCAAGCCTGCCCACCCCCATTCAAAAACCATATAATATTATATGTAAAATATACCATTTGGCGCCCCCTTTGTAAGTAGCGCCCGGGGCATGAGGCCCCCTTACCTACCCCTCGCTAAGCCACTAATATTATTCTCGCATGGCCGTTTTTTGATCATCATAGGCCCTAGGCACTTTCAAAGTTGTAGGCCCTCCCCGACTTAATTTTTTAAAATATTTTTCAAGAATGCACCCCGGGGCCTGACAGGGGCCCCACAATTTACATGATCTAAAAAATAGTAGTAGATGTTATTGTAAAAAAAGTAAAGGAGGGGCCTCGCAAGCATCCGTTAAATTGGGCCTCGTAATTCTTAAGGCCGGCACTGTTTCGCTAGACATGCTAAGCCCACAATCAACAGTTGAGACGTTTCACATCTTATAACATGTTGTACACATTTTAAAATTTAATTTGTTCATTTTTCAAAAATTGTCATGGCTAAAAATAGTTCCAAGGGAGTTCATTTATATATACTAGTACACTGTATTTTAAAATGTTTATAAAATACGCCTTTTTCATACTTTAGACACCATCAATTTATTTCATTAATTGTAAAATTAAAAGATTCACCAAACATTCCTACAGGTTGTCATTAACGCACGAAAAACTCGTAAAAACAATTAATTTTTTTATTATTTTTTTTTATTATTTTTTTTATTTTTTATTATAATAAAAAAATAAAAAAAAAAATAATAAAAAAATTAAAAATTAAAAGAAAAGAAAAAAGAAAGAAGAAAAAGATTAAAAGAAAAAAAAAAGGAGAAAAAAAAATTAAAAAAAAAAAAAAAAGTAAAAACAATTAATATTGTTTAACATACACGTTAAAGACATTATAGGCGCTAGGTTCATAAGAAGGTCATTTAAGGTCCTTCCAGACTTCATTTTAAATATTTAAATGTTTCAGGAATGCAGACTCTATATAGCGATGACTTAGTAATTCCGGTGTTACATCATGCGCTTCACATTCGTTGTTTAACGTTGTTAATCGTTTGCTTCTTTTTCTTTACACAATTTTAAAAAGTATCGAAATTTATGTTTAAATAACCAAGTCTGATGGATGGATACAAGATGAAACTCGAGAGTGGATTTGAGAAGCGGAAGAAAAAGGAGGAGAAAGAAAATGCATTGAAAAAAAATTCAGAGTTCGTTGCTGCAATTTATGAGCAGAAACACTGATTGCATTACTGGTAAAACTAGTGATAGTGATAATGCCATTTCATTTACTTCTTCGGCCACAATGTACACCAACAATCCCGCCATACCAAAAATAATCTTGCCGAATTGTGCTGAAAAATGTGAAACAACCGGAACAAGTGTTACAAAGGAAAAGGTATCTGCAAATTCTGTTATGGGTCATGCTGAAGCTGCTGTGTTGATTGGCCTACAGACTCAGACTGTATATTATGATCAGTAGAAGGTGTGGGTTTGAAGCATGAGCTGCATGACAAAGAATACAATTATTCAAGTGTTCCAGCTGATTGGGAGACAACTGCACATCCAAGAAGTTATTATGCTGAACATCTTCCTACACAAAATTTGGAGGCAGATTTTATTTTAAAGGGTAGACAATTTGGTGACAAGATTGGAAATGCACCAAAAATATTTTGCTAGAACGTTAACAAATGGTGAAATTGTCACGCGTGACTGACTTCTCTATTCTCCTTCAACGGGTAAAGTGTTTTGCTATATCTGCAACCTGTTTGACTACAAGACCGATTTCGCAAATCAGTTTATCGACGGTTTTGATGTCCGGAAAATGACATTTGAGGACGTCATATGTGACTTAGCTTGGACAAAGAGCCGAACAGTTAACATACTGTAATTTACAGATCTACAGCACTGCAGCTTGACTTGCTCAGGTGCTCATCTCACACGGTTATATTATAGTTATTTTGATACAAACTTTATTACATTTTACTGGCATTCTGAACTTGTTTTCACTTTATGTTTTGGCTTTCGTAGGCCCTTGAAAAGTCCGTAGGCCCAAGGCACAGTGTCTACTGTGCCTAGTTGATAATTCGGTCATGCATTCTTGTCTAGACTATAGATAACCACGCTGTTGTTAACGAGCATAACTTTCAGTTTTTTTTTTACATACTGTTAAAACCTACACAATTGTCAGCTAAACAAGATCTTTTTTTTAAAAAAATTGACTAAATAATTGAATAATTAAAGAGTTACACTGAAGTCTAAAAGCCACACTGGGGTCTAAAAGTCACACTGAAGTTACTGTTACGGTTACTTTTGATCAAAACAGATTCGACACGTAGCCTATTCAGTAATGTGAATCTATTCTAATTAAAAAAAAACCGTAAATACCTTACCGCATGTTCAGAGGCGTAGTGAGGGGTGGGCGAGGGGGCATCATGCCCCGGGCGCTACTCACAAAGGGGCGCCAAATGGTATATTTTTACATAATTTATTTTATGGTTTTCGAATGGGGAGGGGCGCTAAAAAGGTATTGTGCCCCGGTCGCGATTTAAGCTCGCTATGGCACCGCGCACGAAGACCATCACTAAGAGAGTCCAGGCCTTTATCAACAGCTGCCTTAGGAAAGTTCTGCAAATACGTTGGCCTGACACCATCAACAGTGCCAGCCTCTTAGAACGAATCGGCCAAGCTTCAATAGAAGAGGAGATCAGGAAGAAAAGGTGGGGATGGATAGGCCACACATTTCGAAAGCCGGTAAGCAACATCACTAGGCAAGCATTGAGTTGGAATCCTCAAGGAAAAAGAGAGGTCGGCCTAGAAACACCTGGAGGCGAGAATTTGAAGCGGACATCACCAGGATGGGGTTCAGCTGGAAGCAGCTGGAGAGAATGGCTCAGGATAGTAGTCGCTGGAGATCTTTAGTTGGTGGCCCATACCCCGAAAAGAGTGACGGGCAATGATGATGATGATGATGGCACCGCGCATGTTTAACAACAGAGTTGGCATCTTGTGTCGCCACTTGTTCTTTACAGTTTATATCCTTCAAAGTGCAGGGTTATCACAAAACGTGTATCTGTGTAGAATTATAACTAGCACAAAATATATCTGGTTGCTATGTGACCGATTTAACTACAGAAGTCTTATGCAATATACACAATTGTCATTATAATTAGTTTAAAAAAAATTGTAAAATGTATTCTTAATCTAGAGACGGTTGCTGATGTTGAAGAAGAGTCTACTAAAAACCTAACGGATCAGCGTGTCAAAAGTGTGAGTATAAGCTGTCACCTTCTCGGTGCATCAATGTGTCCCTTAAAGTGGTCACTGGATCAAGGGATAAACAATTCACAATGACAGGGACGACATAGTTTAAACAGCTTGTGGCAAGTGATGCATGACAATCTATCACTTAAATCAAAAAGTAACGCATAACAATCTATTACATAAAATCGCAAGTGATGCATTACAATTAATACCCATAAAATTGAAAAAGAAAATACACTATATGAGTAAACTGTCACAATTATCCAATAATTAATTCTTGATGTGTTGAGATTTAACATAATGATTTTAACTTTTTTTTATTGTTTGTTATGTTATATTTAAAACTATTATTGGTGGACGCACTTCCGAGCCGTGTAGAGTGTCCAGCTGTCGACCTGACTGTCCTTGGTTCGATCCTCGTTGATAATATCGGATACAGAAACAGATCAATTCTACACTCCATCTGCCTGTTGGCTAAGGCAACTTTACATTTTAAAACTAAGAGATGTTTTCAATTTAGAAAAGAAATTTTACCATTGTTACATTAAATGACACGTTCATGATGTAACTTTTTTGGCAAACCGCTACCACATTTACTTTCAGTGTCCGTGTCGTTTTTGCTGACCGCGGGACTTTCTCTTTGCTGGACGGCAGTAACTGTTGTCTGCGTTGCACGAGAGTGACCTTCACTTTGACCCCAATCAGGATACAACCAGTTCCAACGAATGCTATTGGCACCCATGTTGAAAGAACTGGTGAGCAAACGTAATCATTTAGTAGAATGCAGGTGTCCAAACTGTCCTCCCTTTTAAACCCAAGGGCGAACAGTACTACACCAGGAAGCTGGAATACGATGCGAAACAAAGATAAAGCGAAGATAATCCATGGAAGCCAGGTAAGATAAGCGATGATGACGCAAATCCATTGTAGCGTGTACCATCTAACAATGGCCAGGATGGTAGTATGGTAGAGCAATCAACAGCTTACCCGGAAGATCCTGTGATCTTGCCTCGGTAAGTCCTTTTTTTTTCTTTTGTGTGTGTGTGTGTGTGTGTGTATGTTTGTGGTGGGAAGGGGTGGTGGTGGAAATTAAAAGCGACTGGGAATTTTTCAATCTACACAATCCCATAGAGAAGTCGCATTTACAGAAACAGGTGAGCTCTAGTGTCGATCTGTGGATCCCGGGTTCGATCTTCGATGAAGTCAAGTCCAAGCTATATTTCCTTTTCAAGCCTCTATGGTCATCGAACTATTATAGGCTTTGGTGGGGATGAAACAATCCTATTAGTGGTTCATAAGATCTTTATAGAGGAAACTTTACATTAAAAAAAATCTTTTAATGAATAATAGTTTACCGTTCACTCTATTAATACAGAAATTTTGATCACATTGTCTTCAAATTCATTAACTCACATAATTTAACAGTTTATCAAAACATGTTTTTACCGTGGCTATAGGAAAAAAAAAAGAAAGATTTAGTCTAACTTTATCTACCCAGACGGCCTTAAGAGTTAGGAGATTTTTTACTTTACTTTAAAACATTTTGTTAGGACATATCTGACACGTTTCAGTGTGTGTGTGTGAGAAGTCCCTGTAAAGATGAGATGAAATCTCTTAGACCAACTGTTTTTTTTATGGCGCCCTTCTCTCCGCCCCCACCCCACATAGCCGATAGCACAATAGGCTAGGAGGCACCACGGGAGATATGGCGGGGACATTAACCATGACCTGAACTATCCATCGGTCCTAACCGGAGATCGAACCTGGCGCTAAACCGCACGACCATCCGCACCCCCCACCCGACGTTTCAGTATCTTCATTGACACTTATCATTTGATTCTGTAGCTGCACCTGTCACTGTCACAAGCTGCCTCAGGCCTTGCACCTGGCATTGTCATTAGCGGCCTCGATTAAACATTCTAACTGATAGGACGAATAGGAGCAAACGTTATGTGACATCATTCAATCACGTTTCGTAATAAGTTAGAAACGACATCAAGTAACAAAAATTGTAAATCATTTTAATTGATTAAGACCAAATAATATGGCACATCATACATCCTTTCTTGGCATTACTTTATGTTAATTATATCAGAAGTTGATTAAATAGCAATCACTTGATATCAAACAGCCATCATGAGATGATTTTTTTTTTGGGTTATTTAGATTTCATGCCCTCCGGATATAACTGAAGATAATTTTAGTGAGTTTACAGTCAAACCAAATACTAAATTTGATCTTGAATTGTTGATATAATTTTACTCAATCGATAAAGTATTGATCAAATTGATCAAATCTTGGATTCCAAGAAATTATCCTGGTAATAAACAACGCTGCACCGTTTAAGTTAACAAGCAAAATGTCACAGCACTTATTTCAATACAAGATATCGATGGTAAACAATCAAACTTAATTAAATGTAATTCCGCTCCGATAAGTAAACGTATTGAAGATAAAACATAAATCACGCTGTTAATATGTGTTTGTGACTACAGCGCAAATGTTGTGTTAGTGAGTACACAAGTAAGACAGAAGCTCAGCTTTCTAAGTCGATTGATAATGCCATGCTAACGTTCAAGTCTCTAAGTTAATGAATAGTTTAAGTCTCGTGCTATCACATTTTTTTAAATGCAACATCTTGATGTAAAAAAAAATAGTTCTTAGTCTCGTATGATAAATGAAATAAACAACTTTTTCATTGATAACAACACATTGAAGATAATGTCGGAGAATTCTACACTCTCAGCTCACAAGTGGAATGAAACCGTTGTGCAAGTGACCGCCACTAAAGCACCTCCAGCACCTTCTTACTTCACACTGTGTATCTTCGCGTACACTCCAAAGTACGAGCTTCTTCTAGTACACATCTTGAAGCTGTACGTCAACACCATCATCTCTGTTATCGGGTTCAGCGCCAACATGGTGAGCATCGTTATTCTCAGGAAGAGCGGGCTCGGAAAACCTTCCAATATCCTGCTCCTGGGCTTGGTCGTGGCGGATAGCATGACCCAGCTACAGACAATGAACTTTGCAGAGATTTTACAAGAATTGGGTCCAAATTATCGTTATCCTGCTATATGCGGTTGGCAGTATGGGGACGGAGTCAATTACTTTCTCCTGGCTTGTGACGGCATTTTTCTTTTCTTTACTTTATGGGGTCAGTATGTCAACACCACCATACCAATTTTTATTACATTTGAGAGATTCCTGGCTGTCTACATGCCCCTGACATTTAAACGAATAATCACCCCTAAAGCTGCCTGGATTTGCGTCATCATCGCTTATCTTATCTGGCTTCCATGGATTATCTTCGCTTTATCTTTGTTTCGAATCGTATCCCAGCTTCCAGGTGTAGTACTGTTTGCATTTGGGTTTAAAAGGGAGGAAAGTTTCGACACGTACATTCTACTAAACGATTACGTCTGCACAGTTCTTTCAACATGGGTGCCAATAGCATTCATTGGAACTGGTTGTATTCTGATTGGGGTCAAAGTGAAGGTCACTCTCGCGCAACGCAGAAAACTGACGTCCAGCAAAGAGAAAGTCCCATGGTCAGCAAAAACGACACGGACACTGTTGACAACGAGCTCGATCCTTTTCATTTTTCTGACCATCAGCGCATTTGTAGGCTTCTTTGAAGCCGATGTCCCGAATGGATACTTCTATTTTATGTTAGAAATCTTTAGTTTTATTACATTGTTGAACGCCTCAAGTAATTTCTTTGTTTACATAGGAACAAATGGACAATTTTTATCTATTTTCAAAAGCATTTTCCTACGCAAAAAGGCAAAAATTTTATACTAATTGCGACGAATCATTTGACGATGTATACACGCAATATAGTTATGCATCGATAACATGTTTTCTTTTAAATAAGGTTATATCTCGAGAACACATTAGCAAACATGGACTTTTCCTGAGTAAATACAGAAATATTTATTAGAAAACATATACTTAAACATAAGCAAACATATAATTATTCAATGGCAAACATTTATATAAATAAAAACAATCAATATATATATATATATATATATATATATATATATATATATATATATATATATATATATATATATATTAGGGTGGCACTAAAATAAATTTCTGAGTTTTTATCCTGCCACCCCCAAAATGTGTTAGTAATGTTATAAGAATAAAATTGGCAAAATTTGAATGTTTTCTGATAATATTTATTCGTAGCTCAACAGTGTCAAAGTTTTGCAATAATCAGTTTTTCGCGACATTACCATACGGTAAACAGTAATCCTGATATAACACAAAAAAATCAAAAGTTATTTGAAGACACCTATTGCTGTAAAAGAGAACAAACAACTGTTTTGTACATAACACCAGAATAGTAACTTTCAGAACCTTAAGCTAATAAACATAAAGAGTCAATTCAACATAGTTCAGACTGAAAGATCACAATCAGTAATTACATGTCTTCAAGTCCAAGTAATGATATTCTAGCTGCGGCTGGGACAGCTAGGGTGGATTTGTTATAGCATTAGGAAAGTCATGACGGTGTTTCTCTACCACTTGTAACAAAAACTGTTTCTGTTCCTTTTGATTGGTTAGTACTCCATTGAATGCTTGACTCAAGGTCACTCCTCGCTCGGCTGCATCAATGACGACTTTCAAACTCTCAACTTTCTTCTGGCCAACAATGTAGTTGTTATAAATCAGAAATCAGAAAGTTTATTTTGTTGTAATGTTGGACAGAAGGCTATTCTGTTGTTATCTTGTTAAGTGCTGCAACCATGACTAACTTCATTTCAGATGAAACATCATTGTCAAAAAAAAAACCTACCAGAATTTCACTCAAATACCACAAGTGATTTTATTGATATTTGGTCCACTAGATGGACCCATCAGTGAATAAAACACCTTTACCACAATGAGTTCCATTATATGGCGCCTGCACGCTAAGCTGATCAATTCTCTGCCAAGTTTCTTCTCCAGAAGAATGCAGGCACCTGCATTTATGCCAGTGTTACTAGCCGTAGTGTCAAAACACATGAACGATGCTATCAGCAATGTTCCATTCTTGAATAAGATTAAACACGGCAGTTGCCTCGGCCTCTCCAGTTCCATTTGGCAGTTTTGGTACTCCCAGCAACTTCATTGTTCCATCACCGGATACCAGAACAACAAGACGAACAATTAACTCTTTGGATGTTAATGCAGGCAACATTTTTCCATCCCAATGCGCAGTTAATGGGCAGTTTGGATGAAACGATGCATGAATATCTGTAGCTGCTGCTTCACGATGTTTACGTTGACTATGTCTGACTGATTCCATGTTAAACGCCAGGGCTGCATACTGTGGCCAAGTGATTCTGCTGCTGCTGGAATTATGTAAACTTCGTTCTTGTTACTGATTTTACTTCTGTAAAATGCAGATACCAAACGTGGACTTACAATATTGGTGGATCGGACAATCCTCACTGGTTTAGTAGACACTTCAGGTGGTTCGAAGAGTTCATCAGGATCATCGGGATCTAAACCATCGGTGATCTAAGCCTCTGTGTCACTGTCATTGCTGGCACTAAACTCCATCTTCTTTGCCTCATGTTAAATCCGCTTAGCCTCCTTTTCCTTACGATATTCTTGCTCTAAGCGCTTTTTATGCGACCTTTGTTCTTTCCGAGTTAGTACCAAATCCACTGGACCCATGCAACCACGCCTCCCTTTCTCTCTTTGTGCTTCAAGAAATTTTATGTCTTCAGGTACCTGCATCTTAGTTAAAGCTTCAGCATGTGCAACATCAAACAAATAAGTATAACTTTCAGTAAATTGGTGCCCCTTCTCCTTTAGTATCTGTTCTGCGGGATACGTTTTTTCTTATTCCAATCCATGCTGAATGGAGATCCTTTATCTTGGCAATTTTGTGGCATTCTTTGGGAACTGGAATGCGTGCCTTATGCCAGAAATGAACAATTTCTTTCATTGTCACTGTGGCACTAGCATTAATATATATTGCACTGACATGAAAATATAAATAAGTAACAGAAAATATATAAATAAGTAACAGAAATTGCCTCCGGTTTGACTTGTGTGTCAAATACAGGTATTTTCGCATATAATATAGAACTTCGACTCCTTTGAGCTACCTCTAAATATCACTATATCTTCATGAAACTTGATGAAATTACTTAACATAACAAAAGGAAAAAAATTAGGGGGTGGGACAATGAAACCTAAAATTGTTTTTCCCTATACATTGAGTGGCACCCTAATATATATATATATATATCAGTGGCTTCACAATGGTTGGTGTCACCCGGTGCGGAAAATTCAGGGCGTCACCTAAAGACTTCCACCGTGAACAATGGAACATATATGTATTTCGAATTTTCCTGCACTACGCATTAGAAAACCGCCTATAAGTGTTATGTTTTTAAAATACGTCTAATTGGTACAAGAGTTGATGAGTTTTAATGATTTTACACAACATAATTTAACGTGCAATTATTTTAGAACCGCATCAACCAGCAAAGCAAAGTCAAATTATTTTTATTTTGACAGTAAACTTAATATTTTTTTTTCTGGTCTTCAAAGCTGTAAATCTGTCGATCACTCCATCAACATCAATATCGTTTACCATATTCCTTTCAATAGAAAACAGAGCAAGATCAGAATGCCTTAAATGTGCCATAGTGAATGGCAGGTAATTTATTTAGCAGTTTCAGTTTTGAAAACCTCCTCTCGCTTGAATATATAGACACACAGATAGTGATAAATAATTGCAGGCTCAGTGAGAGTGTTGGCAGAGATTCTAGGACGTCCCATTCAGCAATGAATGTATAAACATGAAACACTGACCACTCTTTGGCGTTGTCAAGATCAATATCTGCTGCCTTCACATGTCTTCTCGGCTTTCATATCTCATTTAAAAAGCTTAACTTTTGATAACTCATCATAGAAACATGATATCGATCTCGAAATCTGGCCAGTGGGTGATATGTCTGCCTTTTTATCACTATAGGACCTCTTTCAAATGATGTGCCACGCCATTTATAAACTCATTTTAAGTCACAGGTGACATTTATTAGACAAATTCCTTTATGGTACATGTAGATGTAACTACGATCGGATATAAAACCCGACTGGACCGAATTCTTTCTGATAAGAAATTTGGAATACTTCACGATGGTGTCACCTGGTACGGACCGCACCCCCCTACTGACGCCACTATATATATATATATATATATATATATATATATATATATATATATATATATATATATATATGTATATATATATATATATATATATATATATATATATATATATATATATTATTGTGCTTCACACTTTATTCTTTTGTCCTGTAATAGGAGATTTGAATTAAACTTTCTACATTCTTCAATTATTTTGCAATGTTCTGGTTCATGACAATGTCTGTCTGTTGTACAGTCTAGAAGATAATTTATTAGATGAATTATTTCACAGATTTAGCGTGATGTATTATTAAGCTAAAGTTTAATGATGTATTTTGAACGATTATATTTTTTTGCTTGAAAGTAGTGGAGGGAGCTTAACAAAGAAAATTGCTTAAAAACAATCCGTTAGACAAAAATAAATATATTTATCGGCATTTATGTTACTTTCTTCATTACTTTTAGTCTATTTCTTGGACTACTTTTGTCTTCATTAGCAGACAGTCTAGTTTAAAAAACAAATGTGGCTCCGTGTTTCAAAGATTGGCATATTTTACTATAGGGGGTTCGGGGGGGGGGGAGGGGCGACAGGACAGTCCAGCTGTATAAATCGCCCGTTTGTCAACTTGACATGTTTGATATGTATAGGTCATTGTGAAAGTGCACTCTATGACTCTATCCCGACTCCAGTGATGCATGCATTACTTTTCACTCCCGGCTGTGGTGGGATGAAGTTTCATTTTGAGATTTAAATCTCCACTTCAGTTGTAAGTAACGTTTAAGTCTAATTACAGACAGATATTCACGTCTAGTCACAGACATATATTCAAGTCTAGTTACAGACATATATTCAAGTCTAGTTACAGACAGATATTCAAGTCTAGTTAAAGAGAGATATACAAGTCTAGTTACAGACATATATTCAAGTCTAGTTAAAGAGAGATATTCAAGTCTAGTTACAGACATATATTCAAGTCTAGTTACAGACATATATTCAAGTCTAGTTACAGACAGATATTCAAGTCTAATTAAAGAGAGATATTATAGTCTAGTTACAGACATATATTCAAGTCTAGTTACAGACATATATTCAAGTCTAGTTACAGACATATATTCAAGTCTAGTTACAGACAGATATTCAAGTCTAGTTACAGACAGATATTCAAGTCTAGTTAGAGACATATATTCAAGCCTAGTTACAGACAGATATTCAAGTCTAGTCACAGACATATATGTCTAGTTACAGACAGATATTCAAGTCTAGTTAAAGACAGATATTCAAGTCTAGTTGTGAAATGACCACATACAATATTTGAAACATTCTAATCTACACTAGCTAAACCCACTTTGTGAGTAAGATTACTTTGATTCTAAACGCTTCATATAGTACAGTACAATAGTAAAGTTCCCTTTAGCCCGGAGAACATCGTGAAAAAGAAAATGTTTTTGTTGCAACAGTATATAAAGTGGCTAGCACAACGCCCAAATCCTTCATATATTTTTTATACATATTATATTCAAGAAGCATTTAAGTCATACCAGCCAAAGCATTTTAAGTCATACCAGCCAAAGCATTTTAAGTCATACCAGCCAAAGCATTTTAAGTCATACCAGCCAAAGCATTTTAAGTCATACCAGCCAAAGCATTTTAAGTCATACCAGCCAAAGCATTTTAAGTCATACTAGCCAAAGCAATTTAAGTCATACCAGCCAAAGCATTTTAAGTCATACTAGCCAAAGCAATTTAAGTCATACCAGCCAAAGCACTTTAAGTCATACTAGCCAAAGCATTTTAAGTCATACTAGCCAAACTCACTATCTGCGATCTGTAACTGTCGTCAGTGATAAAATAACAATTTCGATTGACAGCGACTAGTCACACATGCCATTAGATAAAATCTGGTATTGGTGGCCTCTACAGCATCACATCATATCAGTTTCTAGACTCTTCATTGTAAACCTCCTATCTTTTCATTGTTTTCCTTATTTTGATGTTTTTGTTGTGTTATGTTTACTTAGATAACCTATAATTTCCCCCATTTTTTTTCTGGGTATTTCCGTTTCAGTCCCTGTGGAAATTACCAAAGATTATTTTAGTTTTGTGATTTAAAAAAAAAAAAGATTGATTATTTGCATTAATTGTCAAAATTCAATGACCATTGGCTTGCAATAATCAATTTTTGTGTTTCATGAAATTAACCTGTTCAGTGTATGTCGATCTAGTAACGAGTAAATAAAAAAAAAAAATATCGATTTTCTGACATCAATCTCAATCCAGTGTTACGCTGGTCTGATAGATAAACATATCTAATAAGGGGTTAATTATGATAATGTATGTTTGTGTATGTACAGGCTCGAATTACCTCCGGGGACACCCCGGCACTGAGAACTGTCATCCCAGGCTCTGCTTTAGCTAATGTATCCCTGCCGGGTATGAAACCATAGACATTTATCCCCGGCTCTGCAGAATTTTTTTTTTTCATCCCCGGCACTGGTTTTTTTTCTTAAATCGAGCACTGTACATAAGTCTAATAGACTTTCAAGTCATGGGTTAACTGATACATTCAGACAAAAGTACAAATATCCGAGTCAATTGACACAGACGTTATGTCAAGTTGTTTTTACAGTCAGTTTTCCTTTCTTTGAGTAAAGTTAAATTTGATTTTGACTTTTAAATCTCATTTGCTAGTTACAGACAGACGTTTAAATCTAATTACAGAAAGACGTTCAGGTCTAATTATAGACGTTCCCGTCTATTTATAAATAGACTGTTAAATCTCTTAGTCAACTGATAGCTTAATGATGTTAATTAATGAACAGTTAAAAAAATCAACAATAACATCTTTGCAAAAAAAAAAAACCCAGATAAATAGATAATTTTTTTCACTTTGGACAACTACTTTTTTTACTTTTTGTAAACTACTTATATAAAACATTAAGGTTAGGCTTATTTGTTTATGTGACAATTCAAAGTAATGAAATAAACTTTCTCAAACAAAATGCCATACGATTTGAACATCCTCTGCTGTCAATTTGAATGCATCTGCTGACGACAGACTGCAACTGCATCACTAATGTCACCAGCAACGCAGTTAAATGTACTTGCTGTTGTTCTGTAGGAATTATTTAAAATGTATTGTATTCATTAACTGGATGGCTTTAACTTAGGATAACGCTGCGACAGATGCGTGCAACCGGCTTTAGTTGAATGAGCCCACAAACGATAATTGTTGTATCCATGGTAACATCACTGCAAAGAATACATATCGAGTGAGAAAATCGTATTACATGGTAATGAGCGTATATAAATAAAAACATCTTCTTTATTTTGTCTCCAGTCATAGTTTAAAACAAACAACTACAAACAAACACACATGAATACAATGTGGCTATTTATACTTTTACTGCCGGTGGTCAGAGAATATTCTCAGCGAGGAAAGTAACATGTTTCTGCTAACCACCGTACTACGCCCGGCGGAGTTTCGTTGAAGGAGATTTTGTTGAACACCTGGACGGTGACCCAATTACGGGATGGGGTGAAGAGGGGGGGGGGGAGAAAAAACTGAGGAGCGGGAACGTAGATTGCTATGTATAGATTAATATACATATTAACGTTATTACTATTATTAGGTTAAGGGTTGGAGTAAGGGGATAGTTTCGATAAATTAGTCACAACCTGTGGCACTTGTATTGGTGGCTAGGTGGCAATAGGGAAGACCTTGTATTGGTGGCTAGGAGGCAATAGGAAATACCTTATTTTGGTGGCTAGGTGGTGCTTGGCAAGACCTTGTATTGGAGGCTAGGTGGCGCTTGGCAAGACCTTGTATTGGTGGCTAGGTGGCAATAGGGAAGACCTTGTATTGGTGGCTAGGTGGCAATAGGGAAGACCTTGTATTGGTGGCTAGGTGGCAATAGGGAAGACCTTGTGTTGGTGGCTAGGTGGCGCTTTGCAAGGTCTTGTGTTGGTGGCTAGGTGGCGCTTGGCAAGAACTTGCATCGGTGGCTAATTGGCGCTTGGCAAAACCGTGTATCGGTGGCTAGGTAGTGCTTGGCAAGACCTTGTATTGGTGGCTAGGTGGCGCTTGGCAAGACCTTGTATCGGTGGCTAATTGGCGCTTGCCAAAACCTTGTATTAGTTGCTAGGTGGCGCTAGGCAAGGTCTTGTGTTGGTGGCTAGGTGGCGCTTGGCAAGACCTTGTATCGGTGGCTAGGTAGTGCTTGGCAAGACCTTGTATTGGTGGCTAGGTGGCGCTTGGCAAGACCTTGTATCGGTGGCTAATTGGCGCTTGCCAAAACCTTGTATTAGTTGCTAGGTGGCGCTAGGCAAGGTCTTGTGTTGGTGGCTAGGTGGCGCTTGGCAAGACCTTGTATCGGTGGCTAATTGGCGCTTAGCAAAACCTTGTATTGGTTGCTAGGTGGCGCTTGGCAAGGTCTTGTGTTGGTGGCTAATTGGCGCTTGGCAAAACTTTGTATTGGTTGCTAGGTGGCGCTTGGCAAGACATTGTAAAGCTGATTGTGCATCCTACCTGAATGCTGTATATTACGAGTATAAATCACCTACCAATGTATCCCGTGATGCCTCAGTACACTCGGATATGTTGGGGATGAAAGAAATACATTTTATAAACTAAACCATTTATATGTTATTGGAGATAAACATGACATCTTTATACTACATAAAGACATACATAGCAATACACATGGCATCTTTATACTACATAAAGACATACATAGTCATACACATGGCATCTTTATACTACATAAAGACATACATAGCAATTTACATCGCATCTTTATACTACATAAAGACATACATAGCAATACACATGACATCTTTATACTACATAAAGACATTGTAACAATAGCTTTAGATAGGTCTATACAATTTTAGAACCACTGTCCAAACTCATGGGTCCATGATACAGTCATATGTTTTGATAACTAGAATTCCAGCGGTTGACCTTTGTTTAGGGTAAAATTGATTGTCATCACAGGTCTATGACCCCCAGAGATAGGTGACGATAGATGTAATTAGGCAGACAAAGAATTACTAGCCCATAGTGAGTTTTTAGCCGCACCAATCCCTAGGCTGGAATAAGATTCATTAATATGTAGATGAGTTAGAAAGGATGTTAGGGGGCCAATCAGAAGTTCTGGGCGTTTGGGGCACGTGATAATTCACCAACACATAAATAACACAGGTAACGGAAAATTGGACAGACTGGCAGTTCGACAGACCGACGATAGAGACATCAGGACACCAGTTGTAGAGATAGTTGGAGGAGAAGTTAGTGGAGAAATAATAGAGGCACAAGCTATCAAGTTATTGAGTTTTACAGTGCACAGTCATAGTCTATTTTATTGAAATATCTCTGTATAATCCTTTCGGGGACACAGGATATTAAGTGTCAAAGTATTGCCAGATAATTCCTTTCGGGGAACCTGGAATACTACGTGTTATATTGTGTACGAAGCATTTTTGTGAATACTGCTGCAACAAGTTCAGATTACATATGTTTTCTTATTATCTAATAAATATAATTGAATCGTGGAACTTTGCCTCATTGATTGGTGTGTTATTTGAGAGTGCAACGAGACTGAACGCTACTTAAGATTATAAACCAGTTATGATATCGGCAGCTACATAAAACCAGTATAAGTATCTGAAGCAGCAGTGAGGAACACACAGTGTTACCTTGGAGAAGCATTACATCAACAAGTACATAACATTATATAACAAAAATATAGTGTTACAGACATACATAGCCATACACATGGCATCTTTATACTAATAAAGACATACATAGCAATATACATCGCATCTTTATACTACATAAAGACAAACATAGCAATAAACATGACATCTTTATACTACATAAAGACATACATAGCAATACACATGACATATTTATACTACATAAAGACATACATAGCAATACACATCGCATCTTTATACTACATAGTGACATACATAGCAATACACATGACATATTTATACTACATAAAGACATACATAGCAATACACATCGCATCTTTATACTACATAGTGACATACATAGCAATACACATGACATCTTTATACTACATAAAGACATACATAGCCATACACATGACATCTTTATGCTACATATTGACATCCATAGCAATACACATGACATCTTTATACTACATAAAGACATACATAGCCATACACATGACATCTTTATACTACATAAAGACATACATAGCAATACACATGACATCTTTATACTACATAAAGACATACATAGCAATACACATGACATCTTTATACTACCTAAGGAAATAAATAGCAATAAACATGACATCTTTATACTACATAAAGACATACATAGCCATACACATGGCATCTTTATACTACATATTGACATACATAGCAATACACATGACATCTTTATACTACCTAAAGACATACATAGCCATACACATGACATCTTTATACTACATAAAGACATACATAGCCATACACATGGCATCTTTATACTACATAAAGACATACATAGCAATACACATGACATCTTTATACTACATAAAGACATACATAGCAATACACATGGCATCTTTATACTACTTCAGGAAATAAATAGCAATAAACCTTGCATTAAATATGATCTAGCAGTCTTACAAAGCAGATTATTTTTAGTCTGTATAGTTCTAAATTTCTTATAAAAAAAGCCCGTAAAACAGCGTTCCTTTCATCAGACAATACATTACCTTCATAGTCTAGTAGTCATATTGTCTACTAAGCTGTGTGGACTTGGGGGAACTTAACACACAAATTCAATTGGTTCTGATCAAGAATCGAACATGGGACTCTCATGTCGACAGTCAAGCGCTCTACATCGCTCGGCCATCGCTGAGCGTGCTTTCATAAAGGAGGCACCACATAAGAACATTGGTAAGTAACTGGAATCACAGGGTTTTAGAACCCTTAACCTACACAATTTATTGCTGGCTCACAACCAAAGCGCTACCCCCAACGTTGTAGTTCATTTGAGATATATACACTGATTTGATATGAATTGTTTGTTTGAAATACTTTGCGATATTTGGACATTGTTATTTTTTTCCCTTGACCACACGAACCATTTCATTCACAAACACAACTCGACGGCTGTGCCTGTAACTGTCACAGTCCCAGGTCGTGGAACTTTCAGCGGTGACAGAATAAAGATGTATGTTACCGGCGACTAGGTGCACTGACTCGTGACACATGTCTTCAAAATTTAACTCTCTGGCACGCTGACGACTATAACCCACGACATACTGTCACTCTGTCAAATTGAACTTGTAATTTATTTTTTAAGTCTTGACACGAGTTAAATTAACACCAAAACAATTTCTTCTTCATGGCTTCGGGTAATTCTATTTTCCTCCCTCCGGATATTGACGAAAATAATTTGAACAATTTCCTCATCATCGTTTAGAGCCATTCTATTCCATTCTAGCGGTTATTAAAACAAAATTGTATTCTTTATAATACATCTGAGTTACAGTCATTCAAGGAAAAAAAAAAGTAGTAGTAGGCTATTACTAATAGTGGCTGCAGGCCCGTAGCGTGCGGGGCGGGGGGGGGGTCTAGGGGGGCTGCCTCCCCCTGCTTTTTTACTCAACTTAGTAAAATATATTACCTGGCCCCCCTGCTATTGCCTGGCCCCTGCTGTAGAATGCCTGGCCCCTGCTGTAAAATTTTCACGCTACGGGGCTGAGTGGCTGAGAGAGAGAGAGAGAGAGACGTTGTTCAAAGAATACCACTGGGTTATAAGTAGTAAGAACATGTGCAGCTGTAGTCAATGGAGCCTAGAGGTGGGGGGGGGGAGAGGGGAGGACTTTTCGTCATTGAATCAATCCTTAGATGTATCACCGAATAGTATGTGATAAATATAAAATGCTTTTATAGCTTACTACTAGTTTCTAGAAATTTTATATATATATATATATTTATATTAGACCCCCCCCCCCGAACCCCGGACAGTTGAGTAAAACTTTACATACATAGTCTTTTACTATATTATGAGGTTAAATCTATAGTCATCAATGATGGCTACTTAGAACTTTTTAGTTATAACGTGAGTTTCTTATCAATTCAATAAACGCAAATTTTCAACGTTTGCCCCCCCCCACCCCACCTCCCCCTTCAGGCCCCATTGATTCCCGATGCAGTTATACTTATTACGTATAATCCAGTAGTAATCACTAAACAACGTGTCTCTCTATCACCCCCCCCCCCCCCCACCTTTCCGCTATTTCATTAGACTGTACAGTAAATTTAATAACTACTGAACAGATTCAACAACTGATGCATTCCTGGCCTAGCTTCGAATTTCCCTCGATGTATTTGGCACGCGCGCTGTCATCAAGACGTCATATTACCCCCCTCCCCCCCCCCCCCCCCACGACCCACCACCATTCAGTGTATACCTTTACCTTCACTCACTATCCAGTCTACACCTACCGTCACCCAATCTTGCTTTTAGTTTGTGCACTCTGAATGATTTTTTTTTTATTTTTCTAATCACAGTAATATTCGACGAAGCTGAAACTGATTTTCAATGCAATTTTTTTTTCATTGTAGCTTTTACATATTTTACCGATTTGTTTCCGCGAGTCATATAAAACGCAATAGTGGTCTTCATGCAGCCCACGGTTCGTATGTTGCACAGGCCTGAGAATAAGATATATTTCATATCTAGCCAGGCCCGTAGCGTGCGGGGGAGGGGGGAGGGGGGGCAGGGGGCCGTCCCCCCCCTGCGTTTTGTCTGTCTGTCCTCCCCTGCTTATTTGTTCTACTTAGTAAAATGTATTACCTGCCCCCCCCCCGCTATTGCCTAGCCCCTGCTGTAGAATGCCTGGCCCCTGCTGTAGAATTTTCACTTTTCACGCTACGGGGCTGTATCTAGCTAACATAGCTTAGTCAGACGTTTTTTTTTTTAAATATATTTATTTTCTAATGTTAAATTGGCTGTTAATAACATTGTAATGAATTTGTGAATGAATCAACATTTGGCTTAGGTCAGCGGTCCTCAACCTTTTTCTGGACTGTACTCCAAAGGGTGCGAAAGTCGGGCACCCCTCATACTTAATTTCCTGAACAAATGTAGGCCTACTTATTTTTATATTCGAATTTCGTCACCTTTCTAATGCGATATTTGGGCACGTGGTTTGGTTACGAGTCACGCAGCAAACTGGCCACCTTCTTCAAACTCTCGTCTGTTTTATACCCTTGCATAACCTGTCCCCGTACCCCTCGGGGTACACGTACCAACGGTTGAGAACCGCGGATGTAGATATCAACTTAGTGACATATTTGTGTAATGAGTGAACCAATGAATGATTAGGCGGTAGTAGTTGTTGTGAATACCTAATAATATAAATAATAGCGATTTAGGTTCTGCGTTAAATCGAAAGTAAAGAATTAATACAACAGTATTCCAGTTTAAAATACAATCATAAAACAATCGGATCTGCCCGAAACCAAAAAAATATTCTAGCCTACCGATCAAGCCTAAGGAGATATAACTCTATGCAAAGGTTTTGCAGGGTACAGCTAGTAAAGAAATAAAGTTAATTGTGTTTTTGATTTTATTGGTTTGTGTCTTATTCTTCGATTTTACTATCATTCATTATTATAATGTAACTTCTTTTGTTCTTCATTTCATTTTTGTTGTAAGTCAATTTCGTCCCTATTGTTGCATGTTGTTCAGAATTATTATTATTATTTTAATTATTTCATAAACAAATTTTGTGTTTACTACATAAAAGGCCAGTCGTGCTTGTATTATACCTTCCTTTTCTGTGTTCATTTAATATTATAATTTTAAAACTATATACAGTGTATATATAAAAACAACGTTTTATGTCAGAATTTAGGACAGGGGCGGCCAAACACGATGTCGGTGAGAGCAGCTCTCAAGTAAAAATTTAGAATAAACACGCGCACCATGGTCGATGTATCTAATGATTGAAGTGAATAGATAGCCTACAAAAAAAAAGCTCGCTGGGCGCCGCACAAAACTCATCGAAATACCCGCATTCGGCCCTAAAAGCCGCATTGAGCCACACCTTTTGGCTCAATGCATTTCGACCCTTTTGTCCTTAATGCGATCTGGCTTAAACTCCCCCTCCCCCCCCCCCGTCTTCAGCACAGATGTCGTGTTTCAGATTTCAAATGAGTTGCGACCCAGAATGACTCGAATGCATATCTCGTCTGTCTAAAAATAAAAGAGATCACTGGGGTCCTCCTAGCAACAAATCCCCCCCCCCTGTCGGGATGCCCCCTCCCCCAGTCCAGAGGCCCCCCCCCCCTACCCACTGAACCCGCGTCCACTATATGGAACGACGTCACTCCTTACTACGAGCATTGGCGTACCTAGGCAGGGGCGGAGAGGTGGCACTTCACCACCAGCAAAAGTGCTGCATTTTTTATAAATAATAGTAAATGGTGGCACTATATTGGGTCGGTATCTTCCCAGTCCGCCCCGGGCCCCGCTATCACTGGTTATAGCTATAAACATATTAGCCTATCAGTTAACCCGGCCCTGTCTCCGCCGCTGACTAACAGAAAGGGACTCTTTGATAATGTATGATTAAAATACTATGTTGTTATGGCAGTGCCGAACCTAGGGATTTGGGGGCCTGGGGGGGGGTGGCTTGGCCTCTTTGGGGGCACATGCATTTTGACATTAGACATCATGACATGAGATAATGTACTTAATATATAATGTAAAAAAAAATTTGGGTCCCCCTCAAACTGGGACCCGGGGGACTTTAGAATTTGGGCCCCCCTCCCCCCACCCTATGTACGCCGCTGTGTTATGGCTGAATCTTGTGTTAGAGGTATTTTTGGTTGGGGTTGGTCGTGAGACTGTTGTGACCTGTGACATTATAGAAAACCCATAAGACAAGCAAGCCCCGCCTGACACCACTAATAAGCTATAAATAGAACATTAGTTTATGTATAAATAACAGTATCAGCAGAGACGCCCCGGTGGACAGGTGAATTAGACGACTGGCTAGGGCCCCCACCGTAAAAGGGGCCCCCTTCAAGTATTAATGTCTATCAAATATGATGCGAAGAGTGCCCCGACAGGTACTATGTCTCCCTGAGGTCCCCTCAGGGCCATTTCACTATCGGCTATGGTGGGGATAAAAGAAGGGGCACCATAAAAACCGTCCCATTAGTGGTTTACAGGGACTTCACACACATACACTCAACCAGTGCCTCCTACAGTACATCAGAAGGCACTGACTCAACCCGCGTTAGAGCTAAGAAACTAAAATCCAACCATATCCATCTCATGTTTGATTATTGACTAATATGTTGTTAGTTAATCCTAGAAAAGAAAAAAAAAACCTGGGGGATAATGATTAATGGATCTGATAAGAGAGTGAGTGTGTGTGTGTGGGGGGGAGGAGGTTTAGGGGGGTGTACGATTGGGGGGGGGGAGGGGGCGAATAACGTCATGAGTTCCAAGGACGACTTCTACTTCGTCGTCTCCAGAGTTCAGTCTGGGGTTGACACAGGCCCGAAGCGTGCGCGGGGCCAGGGGTGCCGGGCCCCCTGCGTTTTGTCTGGCCCCCTCTGCTTATTTGTTCTACTTAGTAAAATGTTTTACCTGCCCCCCTCCCCCTGCTATTGCCTGGTCCCTGCTGTAGAATGCCTAGCCCCCTGCTGCAGAATTTTCACGCTACGGGGCTGGGTTGACAACATAAAGTAGGAGTGTCCATACACACATATCATCTGAGTATTTTATAACCTCTGACCCCCCTCTCTATTGTGTCGGTCACATAAATCAATAGCCCTAGACGCCAATACCGAAATAAATCAATGCATTTTTTTTTTCATTTCGACATAGCATCCATATTGATATTGTTGATAGCATAAAGTGTTAGATACAATTAAAATCTAGACCAGGACCACGTGGAAGAATTCCCATGAGATGACGCCCACAACAATGTTGTCAGTATTACGAGTCTCATTCTGATTAAAAAGGGAAAAAAAAACTACAACAAAGTCAATTAAACTCAATTAGTTCATATCAGGGCCGTTTTAAGGTCATAGGCACTTTCAAAGTCGTAGGCCCTCCCCGATTTCATTTTTTAATATTTTTCAAGAATGCACCGGCACTGATTTGCCATTCTGGCTTTCGTAGGCCCTTGAAAAGTCCGTGTGCTCTAGAGACAGTGCCTAAGGTACTGTGCCTATATGATAACGCGGCCCTGGTTCATACAATAAAAAGTAAAAAGAGAATCAAATAATAGCCAAACTACTACAACAAAGTGCATAATTTTGGATGCGAGAAATGAGACAAAGTTATTAAACTAATAATTATTTGCTTTATGTTTAAGAACGGTTTGGTGGCTGTGAGGTAATGCGCATGGCTCTCAACCATGTGACTGTATGTTCGAACTTCCGTAAGTGTATCAATTTTTTTTAAAATGTTTATTAAATAAATTATACCTCCTTTAGTGTTAAAAAATACTAGTATATTTAGCCTGAATTATTACAGCATTCAACTTTAACATACAGCTAAATCAATAAAAAAAAATAAAAAAAAAAAATCTGCCGTCTAGTCCATTCTGGTAAGCTCTATGTCCAGTATTGTCCAGTTCACATAGAACTATCCAGCCGTGGGGTGTGTTACCAGAGTCGTGTCCACTGTGTTCACACTTTTTTTTCCAGTGAACTGATTTCAAACACCAACACGGCTATGCTCCTATACGGCAAAAACAACTGTCCACTAGTAGGCACGATGTTCACTTAACAATTAATAAGTCAACTGTCCGGATGTGTAGTCATTAATGTGTTGTTTATTTTCATGCATTTCAAAGTGCATGCGTATCTTGCAATCTTTTTTTTTTTTTGCTTTTCTGATAACAACCTTAAAGAGTTTTATTGAATTTTTGGATTACAAGCTTAACTCAGCAGGTTAGTGTAATAATTTAGTATTTAGGCCTATTTATTGGCCTATATTAAAAAAAATCAGTATTTAGACAATAAATTTCTAATTACAGAGTATCACACACTTGTTACTTTACTTTTATTTTGAACCTCCCCCTATCCGCTTAACACATCAATACCCGTCACACCTTCCCAACCCAAAAGGCGATACGTACTAAGTGCAGGGCCTCCATTGCAATTTATAAACTACTCTAATAATTATTTAAACAAAAAAATGCCTCCGTTTGCGTTTTCTTTTTTAATAGGGTAGAATCAGATTTCACTAAAAAAAATTTTTTTTTTATCCCTCCATGCTACACACATTGTATATTTTAAAATGAATTGGGATTTTTTTTTGGCCAATATTTATGGCGCAATTACAACAGAATAATTTTAATTAACAAATACAAAGAAGGCAAAAAAAAAATTCAATTCAGAGGATTAAATTAATTTCATCAATCATAAGGGAAAAGAAAAAATTATTGAGCTAAATGATAAAAAACCTAGTAACCATCAAAAGTCTAATATATTAACATTAAAAGACTAGTATGTAGACTAGACTAGTATGTAGACTAGTATGTAGACCAGTATGTAGACATAAAAAAAGGATTGTATGTAAACATTTAGAAACTTGTATGTCAACATTTGGAAACTTGTATGTAAACATTTAGAAACTTGTATGTAAACATTTAGAAACTTGTATGTCAACATTTGGAAACTTGTATGTGAACATTTAGAAACTTGTATGTCAACATATAGAAACTTGTATGTCAACATTTAGAAACTTGTATGTCAACACTTAGAAACTTGTATGTCAACATTTAGAAAGTTGTATGTCAACATATAGAAACTTGTATGTCAACATTTAGAAACTTGTATGTCAACATTGAAAAAAAAAATGTGACAACCCACTGTAGAAAAATGAGGCCGTAATGAACCCTAGCTATGCTATGCTGAAAGGAAGGGAAAGTATTTTTTTTATTCAAGTAAAAATGGTAAGCAAAACTTTTTTCTTTTCTTTTTATTTAGTAGTCTCTACTAACATTACTAACCTTACTAACCTCTGCATTCATGTTTCTAACAGAAATTTGATGCTGACATATCTCAAAACATTATTTCTTAGTAGGTGTCCTACAAAAAGGAATTGAAAGGGAGCTATAAATTGATCTGATAAGATAGCTGGAGCAGCAACTAAGCCCTTTGAAGGAACAATAAGTTTCAGGCTCTGGGCCAGCAGGGAGAAGTGTGGCAATGGCCATAGCATCCTACCGTTACCAAAGATTAAGAGACAATCTTACTTGAACAGAAATCTTTTCCAGTGAAGTATTCTTATTTCATGTTAAGAAAAAAATTCTTTTAGTTTTATTAAGTATGCATGATCATCTAGCCTTCTAGTAATTTTAAACTTTTTCACTGCCAGATGAACACAAATGATGACACGATGTTAGTCCTCTGTTAGAATGAGATGTTTGCTCCTGACAATGTTAAATTGTGTTAACCTAAAGAAGGTAAATAGACCCCAGTCTTTTTTTTTTAATTTAATTTTTAGAATGAGTTAATGTTTATTTTTTTAACTTTTAATTCAAGTTTCTTCATTCATAAACTGTTCTCTTCATTTTTGGCAGGCCTCAAATATATTTAATGCAAGTTAAATATGGATATCTAACAAAGAAAAAGAAAAAATCTTGGACAGATAATGGGACACAGCCATTTGTTGGAAAAATGTATTCTATGGATTTGAGGTAGCAAAAAGAAGCAAAAACAAACAATGATGCCAAGGACCATAACTTTAGGCAACTGTCAAATATTCAAAGACAGTCTGCATTTTAAGATCTTTCTCTGCCAGATGGACACAAATGATGACACCAGGTTTGGTCCTCTGTTAGAATGAAATGTTAGCTTCTGACAATGTTG
>JAGDYQ010000042.1:2225365-2412646 GCA_021962125.1 Bulinus truncatus
CTTTACTTACCAGTTTTTACTTCAATAAAAAAAAAATACTTTCCCTTCCTTTCAGCATAACATAGTTAGGTGTCATTATGCCTCATTTTTCTACAGTGGGTTGTTACATTTTACTTTTTTTTTTTTAATGTTGTCATGCAAGTCTCTAAATGTTCACATACAAGCCTTTTTTATGCCTACATACTAGTCTTTTATATATTATGTTTATATTATGTTTATATTATTTTTATGTTTATATATTAGACTTTTGATGGTTACTAGGTTTTTTTTCATTTACCTCAATAATGTTTTCTTTTCCCTTATGATTGATGAACTTAAATGAATTTTTTTTAGCCTTCTTTGTATTTGTTAATTTAAATTATTTTGTTGTAATTGCGCCATAAAAATTGGCCGAAAAAAATCCCAATTCATTTGAAAATATACAATGTGTGTAGCATGGAGGGATAAAAAATAATTTTATAAGTATATTGTTTTTTTTAGTAAAATCTGATGTTACCCTTTTAAAAAAGAAAACGCAAACGGTGGCGGCATTTTTTTTTTAAATCATTATTAGAGTACTTTATAAATTTCAACGGAGGCCGTGCACTTAGTACGAATCGCCTTTGGGTTGGGAAGGTGTGACGGGTATTGATGTGTTACGCGGAAAGGGGGGGGGTTCAAAATAAAAGTAAATTAACAAGTGTGTGATACTCTGTAATTAGAAATTTATTGTCTAAATACTGAATTTTTTTTATATAGACCAATAAATAGGCCTAAATAGTAAATTATTACACTAACCTGCTGAGTTAAGCGTGTAATCCAAAAATTCAATAAAACACTTTAAGGTTGTTATCAGAAAAAAAAAAATTGCAAGATACGCGTGCACTTTGAAATGCATGAAAATAAACAACACATTAATGACTACACATCCGGACAGTTGACTTATTAATTGTTAAGTTGACATCGTGCCTACTAGTGGACAGTTGTTTTTGCCGTATAGGAACATAGCCGTGTTGGTGTTTGAAATCAGTTCACTGGAAAAAAGTGTGAACACAGTGGACACGTCTCTGGTAACACACCCCACGGCTGGATAGTTCTATGTGAACTGGACAATACTGGACATAGAGCTTACCAGAATGGACTAGACGGCAGATTTTTTTTTTATTGATTTAGCTGTATGTTAAAGTTGAATGTTGTAATAATTCAGGCTAAAATATACTAGTATTTTTTAACACTAGAGGAGGTAGAATTTATTTAACAAACATTCAAAAAAAAAAAATTCATACACTTACGGATGTTCGAACATACAGTCACATGATTGAGAGCAATGCGCATTAACTCACAGCCACCAAACCTTTATTAAACAAAAAACAAATAATTATTAGTTTAATAACTTTGTCTCCCTTCTCGCATTCAAAATTATGCACTTTGTTGTAGTAGTGTGGCTATTATTAGATTCTCTTTTTTATTGTATGAACCAGGGCCACTTTATCAGGGCCTACGGACTTTTCAAGGGCCTACGAAAGCCAGAATGGCAAATCAGTGCCAGAGCATTCTTGAAAAATATCAAAAAATGAAATCGGGGAGGGCCTACGACTTTGAAAGTGCCTAGGGCCTACGACTTCGAAAGTGCCTAGGGCCTACTATGACCTTAAAACGGCCCTGATATGAACTAATTGAGTTTAATTGACTTTGATTGTAGTTTTTTTTCCCTTTTTAATCAGAATGAGACTCGTAATATTAACAACATTATTGTGGGCGTCATCTCATGGGAATCCTTCTACGTGGTCCTGGGTCTAGATTTTATTTGTATCTACCACTTTATGCTATCAATAATATCAATATGGATGCTATGTCGAAATGAAAAAAAAATACATTGATTTATTTCGGTATTGGCGTCTGGGGCTATTGATTTATGTGACCGACACAATAGAGAGGGGGTCAGAGGTTATAAAATACTCAGATGATATGTTTGTATGGACAATCCTACTTTATGTTGTCAACCCAGCCTGTAGCGTGAAAATTCTACAGCAGGGGGCAGGCATTCTACAGCAGGGACCAGGCAATAGCAGGGGGGGGGGGGCAGATAATACATTTTACTAAGTAGAACAAATAAGCGGAGGGGGCCAGACAAAACGCAGGGGGCCGGCACCCCTGGCCCCCCCGTACGCTCGGGCCTGTGTCAACCCCAGACTGAACTCGGGAGACGATGAAATAGACGACGAAGTAGAAGTCGTCCTTGGAAGTCATGACGTTATTCGCCCCCTCCCCCCCCCTCCAATCGTACACCCGCCTAACCACCCCCCACACACACACACTCACTCTCTTATCAGATCCATTAATCATTATCTCCCAGGTTTTTTTTCTTTTCTAGGATTAACTAACAACATATTAGTCAATAATCAAACGTAAGATGGATTTGGTTGGATTTTAGTTTCTTAGCTCTAACGCGGGGTTTGTATGTCCCTGTAAGGATGAGATGAAATCTCTTATATCCTATAAACCACTAATGGGACGGTTTTTATGGTGCCCCTTCTTTTATCCCCACCATAGCCGATAGTGAAATGGCCCTGAGGGGACCTCGGGAGACTTTGTACCTATTGGGGCCCTCTTAGCATCATATTTGATAGAAATTAATACTTGAAGGGGCCCTTTTACAGTGGGGGCCCTAGCCAATCGTCTAATTCACCTGTCCACCGGGACGTCTCTGCTGATACGTGCGTACACAGTTATTTATACATGAACTAATGTTCTATTTATAACTTATTAGTGGTGTCAGGCGGGGCTTGCTGTCTTATGGGTTTTATATAATGTCACAAGTCACAACAGTCTCACGACCACCCCCAACCAAAAATAACTCTAACACAAGATTCAGCCATAACACAGCGGCGTACATAGGGTGGGGGGTCCAAATTCTAAAGTCCCCCCGGGCCCCAGTTAGAAGGGGTCCCAATTTTGTTTACATTATATATTAAGTGCATTATCTCATGTCATGATGTCTAATGTCAAAATGCATGTGCCCCCAAATAGGCCAAACCCCGTGCCCCCAAATCCCTAGGTTCAGCACTGCCATAACAACATAGTATTTTAATCATACATTATCAAAGAGTCCCTTTCTGTTAGTCAGCGGCGTAGCCAGGGCCGGGTTAACTGATAGGCTAATATGTTTATGGCTATACCCAGTGATAGTGGGGC
The DNA here is from genome assembly GCA_021962125.1 of Bulinus truncatus. Lineage (NCBI taxonomy): Eukaryota > Metazoa > Mollusca > Gastropoda > Planorbidae > Bulinus > Bulinus truncatus. The sequence goes on from JAGDYQ010000042.1 coordinate 2,228,540, forward strand.
CCGGGGCGGACTGGGAAGATACCGAGCCAATATAGTGCCATCATTTACTTTTATTTATAAAAATGCAGCCCTTTTGCTGGTGGTGGTGCCACCTCTCCGCCCCTGCCTAGTTACGCCAATGCTCGTAGTAATTTACAACCACACATTTCTACATGTTACCTCTACCTAGCAAACCACTACCTAGACTCAGTAGTTCAGTTGCACGCATTTTTAGTTATATATACACACACACACACACACACGTGTTCCATGATCTTGTCCTGTTACCAGTTAGACACTGATTTCTCTCCCCTGACCTTGCTACAAGTTCTGTCTAGCATTCCCCCTACCCACAAAACAGTCACTGCGTGACAAGGTGTAAACATTATTGCAAGTTTCGGGCATAATAATAGACTATCCTAAAGTTCATGACCCCTGTAAGGGTCATAGATCACTGCACTGTGAGCTTCGTGATCCCAGAGCTACGTGCCAGAGATGGGGGGCCATTGGTACTTGTTTTACCATGTGTCCCTGTACCTGTAGGCCCTACACGTAGTCCAGTACATGTTTGAAGTGCTTGAACTCGTACTTGCACCATATGTATTTGTATTTGAAGCGTATTAAACGGGACGTATAGGGCGGTCCGCCCCGGGCGACATCCGCTTTTCCATCAGCCAGTGGGGCGGCATCTGCCGTATTTTTAGAGCATTTTCGAAAAAAAAATGCTCTATTGTCCCCGTTTTGTCTGTCTGTCCGTCCGTCCGTCATCACCCTAGATCTCAACAACCATAAGTCCTAGACCCATGATGTATATATCATTTTGTAGGTCTTGACCTGCCAAGAAATGCCTTTTTTCCATTTCGCGATCTGACCTCTCAGGGCCGTAAAAGGGGCCTTATAAAGTACCGTTTTTTACTATATAAGCTATATTAATAATGGACCGCCCTATATCTCAGCAACCATAAGTCCTAGACCCATGATGTATATATCATTGTGTAGGTCTTGGCCTGCCAAGTGTACATCAAAAGTCCATTTCGCGATTTGACCTCTCAGGGCCAAAATATAAGAGTTTGTTAGGTACCGTTTTGCTTATATGTTAAATATAAATAATAAAAGCTAATCAAAGGGGCGTAATCATTATTTATTTTTGTAACAGTTATTCAACATGACTTACTTCCCGTATAAACATTTTCAAAATTTACAAATATTTACTGAAAGATAACAAACGTACTGATACATAACATGAAAATGCGCTAACACGTCCTGTGTCCAGAATGGAACAGGCTTAATTGCTTGTTTAGTATGTTTTGGCCCGGTAATAAGGCGCCCGGGCGCTTCTAAAGGGAGTAAAGCCAACCACGCCCATGCTCGGCGGGCCGCCCCTTCCATGTTACGGTGCTAATCTTTCTATATTCCAATATAGCCAAGGAAGGAGTGACGTCGTTCCATATAGTGGACTCGGGTTCAGTGGGTAGGGGGGGGCTCTAGACTGGGGGTGGGGGGATCCCGACAGGGGGGGGGGATTTGTTGCTAGGAGGACCCCAGTGATCCCTTTTATTTTTAGACAGACGAGATATGCATTTGAGTCATTCTGGGTCGCAACACATATGAAATCTGTAACACGACATCTGTGCTGAAGACACCGGGGGAGGGGAAGGTTAAGCCAGATCGCATTAAGGACAAATGGGTCGAAATCCATAGAGCCAAAAGGTGTGGCTCAATGCGGCTCTTAGGGCTGAATCCGGGTATTTCGATGAGTTTTGTGCGGCGCCCAGCGGACTTCTTTTTTAGAGCATTTTCGAAAAAAAATGCTCTATTGTCCCCGTTTTGCCTGTCTGTCTGTCTGTCCGTCATCACCCTAGATCTCAACAACCATAAGTCCTAGACCCATGATGTATATATCATTTTGTAGGTCTTGGCCTGCCAAGAAATGACTTTTTTCCATTTCGCCATCTGACCTCTCAGGGCTGTAAAAGGGGCCTTCGTACCGATTTTTACTATATAAGCTATATTAATAAAGGAGCGCTATATCTCAGCAACTATAAGTCCTAGACTCATGTGTACATCAAAAGTTCATTTCGCGATAGGACCTCTGAGGGCCGGGCTTCAGGGCTCCTAAGGGGCTTATATATTATATATACACCTTGTACGTTCAATAACCCGTTCATTTGGTGCGAAATACTGCAGCACGTAGTTTCACCAAGATTTATTAAGAAACTCATCAAATGAAATAGTAAGATTGTGTTCTGAATTTAATTGAAAGTATCAGAGCTATGCAACAATTGACGGAGTTTTCGGACGATTAAATGACTATAATTTCGAATGTTTTCAATTATGAGTCCTATTTCAGTAACCACAAACCACTTGTAGTTAGATTTAAGAGACAAAAATTTTTTTTAAATATAAAGAAACGTCTTTATAATTTTTTTTTATAAATATATGCATTACACAATTGAATTTATAAACATTTCCAAAATTTACAAATATTTACTGAAAGCTAACAAACGTACTGATACATAACACGAAAATGCGCTAACACGTCCTGTGTCCAGAATGGAACAGGCTTAATTGCCAGAGGTCCTATCGCGAAATGAACTTTTGATGTACACATGGCAGGCCAAGACCTACAAAATGATATATACATCATGGGTCTAGGACTTATGGTTGCTGAGATATAGGGCGCTCCTTTATTAATATAGCTTATATAGTAAAAAACGGTACTTTATAAGGCCCCTTTTACATCCCTGAGAGGTCGCATCGCAAAAAGGAAAAAAGTCATTTCTTGGCAGGCCAAGACCTACAAAATGATATATACATCATGGGTCTAGGACTTATGGTTGTTGAGATCTAGGGTGATGACAGACAGACAGACAAAACGGGGAAAATGCTCTAAAAATATCAGTTTCAGCTTCGTCGAATATTATTGTGATTTGAAAAATAAAAAAAAAATCATTCAGAGTGCACAAACTAAAAGCAAGATTGGGTGACGGTAGGTGTAGACTGAATAGTGAGTGAAGGTAAAGGTATACACTGAATGGTGGTGGGGGGGGGGGGAGGTAATATGACGTCTTGATGACAGCGCGAGCCAAATAAATCGAGGGGAAATTCGAAGCTAGGCCAGGAATGCATCAGTTGATTCTGTTCAGTAGTTATTAAATTTACTGTACAGTCTCATTAAAAGCGGAAAGGGGGGGGGGAGGTGGGTGATAGAGAGACACGTTGTTTAGTGATTACTACTGGATCATACTGTAATAAGTATAACTGTATCGGGGATTCAATGGGGCCTGAAGGGGGAGGGGGTGGGGGCAACAGTTGAAAATTTGCGTTTATTGAATTGATAAGAAACTCACGTTATAACTTAAAAGTTCTAAGTAGCCATCGTTTATGACTATAGCTTTAACCTCATATTATAGTAAAGACTAAGTGTGTAAAGTTTTACTCAACTGTCCGGGGTGGGGGGGTGTCTAAGATATATATATATATAATTTCTAGAAACTAGTAGTAAGCTATAAAAGCATTTTATATTTATCACATACTATTCGGTGATACATCTAAGGATTGATTCAACGACGAAAAGTCCTCCCCCCCCCCACCTCTAGGCTCCATTGACTACAGCTGCAATGTTCTTACTACGTATAACCAAGCCCGTAGCGTGCGGGGGGGCCGGGCCCCCCCTGCGTTTTGTCTGCCCCCCCCCCTGCTTATTTTTTCTACTTAGTAAAATGTATTACCTGGCCCCCCTGCTATTGCCTGGCCCCTGCTGTAGAATGCCTGGCCCCTGCTGTAGTACTTTTACGCTACGGGGCTGCGTATAACCCAGTGGTAATAACTGAACAACGTTTCTCTCTCTCTCTCTCTCTCTCTCTCTCTCTCTCTCTCTCAGCCACTATTAGTAATAGCCTACTACTACTTTTTTTTTCCCTTGAATAACTGTAACTCAGATGTATTATAAAGAATACAATTTTGTTTTAATAACCGCTAGCTGACTTCGCCTGTAAGGACCATAACAGTGAAATCGAATGTTTCAAGGCAATTAATAAACACTTTTCCCCTTTCTGCTTTGAAAAATACTTTTGGAAATAGAAAAGAACTTTCCGTTAGTTGAAATGTAAATAAAGAAGTTGCTTGAGGCGTTCAACAGAATATTAAATCGCAAGATTTCTTGGGTGAAAGAGAAATAGTCGTCTGGAATGGTGTTCCCATAGAAACCTAAAAATGACCCGATGATCAGGCTGATGAAAAGGACGACACACGTTATCAACAGTGTCCGCGTAGTTTTTGCTGACCACGGGACTTTTTCTTTGCTGGACGTCAGCTGTCTACGTTGCATGAGGGTGATCTTCACCTTGACCCCAATCAGGATACAGCCAGATCCGATGAACGCGATCGGAACCCAGCTCGAAATAACTGTGAATACGTAATCGTTTAACAGAATGTACACTTCGAGGCTTTCCTCTCTTTTGAATCCGAGTGCAAATAGCATCACGCCCGGCAACTGTGACACGGTGCGGAACAAAGACAAGGAGAAGATAACCCAAGGCAGCCAGATGAGGAAAGAGACGACGACGCTGGACCAGGCGGTTTTTATCGTGACGATGTTTTTAAAAGTCATGGGCAAGTAGACAGCCAGGAATCTCTCGCAGGTTATAATCACTGGTATGGTGGTGTTGACATACTGACCCCAGCCACTGAAAAAATAAAACATGCCGTCACACACCAGCAGGATGTAGTTGACCTCGTCGCCATACTGCCAACCGCAGACCAACGGATAACGATAGTTAGGACCTAATACTTGCACAATTTCCGCAAAGTTCATCGTCTGTAACTGGGTCATGCTGTCCGCCACCACCATCCCCAGGAGAAGAATATTTGACGGTTTTCTGAGCCCGCTCTTCCTGAGAATGACGATGCTGAACATGTTGGTGCTGAAGCCCAGAATGGAAATGACGGGGCTAACGTACAGCTTCAAGATCTGCACAAGGAGCAGCACAAATTTTGGGGTTTCCCTGTAAACACACATGTTCCAGATGTAAGGCGCTTTAATGGTAACATTAGCATTGGACGTGTCCGTGTTATCATTGGTAGATTCATTCAGCTGGAGAACAGAGGATGTGAAATTGTCAGTCATTATGTTAGATACGACTTGCAAGTAGTCTGTTTGCCTTGCGTGCTGTGTACACATACATACCTCATCTAGTGGAGCCTTTGTTCAATTTCTTTATGTATCAAACCAGAGTCACAATTGATTGAGATTAATGTCAGTTAATTGAGGTTTTTTTTTCTTTAAGTGGATATTTACTTATTAACTGAAACGGTTGGAGTTGGTTTACTACCAGTTTAATTTCCTGAAACACACCAAATTGATTATTACCAACCAACGGCAATTTTTTTAAGAGACCTCTAGAAATTAGATCAAAACTAGAATCGTTAAAACTGTTGCAAGATCGCAAAATCAAATTAATTGTTTGTTGTTTTGTTTGTTTTAATTTATTTAAAATTAAATTATCTTTGTCAAATCCACATGGGGAGTGGAATAGAATGGCTCTAAACGATGATGAGGAAATTGTTTAAATTATTTTCGTCAATATCCGGAGGGAGGAAAATAGAATTACCCGAAGCCATGAAGAGGAAATTGTTGTTAATTTAACTCGTGTCAAGACTTAAAAAATAAATTACAAGTTCAATTTGACAGAGTGACAGTATGTCGTGGGTTATAGTCGTCAGCGTGCCAGAGAGTTAAATTTTGATGACATCTGTCACGAGTCAGTGCACCTAGTCGCCGGTAACATACATCTTTTTTCTGTCATTGCTGAAAGTTCCACGACCTGGGATTGTGACAGTTACAGGCACAGCCGTCGAATTGTGTTTGTGAATGAAATGGTTCGTGTGTTCAAGGGAAAAAAATAACAATGTCCAAATATCGCAAAGTATTTCAAACAAACAATTTATATCAAATCAGTGTGTATATCTCGAATAAACTTCAACGTTGGGGGGTAGCGCTTTGGTTGTGAGACCACAATAAATTGTGTAGGTTAAGGGTTCTAAAACCCTGTGATTCCAGTTACTTACCAATGTTCTTATGTGTTGCCTCCTTAATGAAAGCACGCTCAGCGATGGCCGAGCGATGTAGAGCGCTTGACTGTTGACATGAGAGTCCCATGTTCAATTCTTGATCTGAACCAATTGAATTTGTGTGTTAAGTTCCCCCAAGTCCACACAGACTACTAGACTATGAAGGTAATGTATTGTCTGATGAAAGGAACGGTGTTTTACGGGCCTTTTTTATAAGAAATTTAGAACTATAAAGACTAAAAAAATAATCTGCTTTGTAAGACTGCTAGATCATATTTAATGCAAGGTTTATTGCTATTTATTTCCTTAAGTAGTATAAAGATGCGATGTAAACTGCTATGTATGTCTTTATGTAGTATAAAGATGTCATGTGTATTGCTCTGTATGTCTTTATGTAGTATAAAGATGCCATGTGTATGGCTATGTATGTCTTTATGTAGTATAAAGATGCCATGTGTATTGCTATGTATGTCTTTATGTAGTATAAAGATGCCATGTTTATCTCCAAGAACATATAAATGGTTTAGTTTATAAAATGTATTTCTTTCATCCCCAAAATATCCGAATGTACTGTGGCATCACGGGATTTATACTCGTAATACACAGCATTCAGGTAGGACTCACAATCAGCTTTACAATGTCTTGCCAAGCGCCACCTAGCAACCAATACAAAGTTTTGCCAAGCGCCAATTAGCCACCGATACAAGGTCTTGCCAAGCGCCACCTAGCCACCAACACAAGACCTTGCCGAGCGCCACCTAACCATCAACACAAGACCTTGCCAAGCGCCAATTAGCCACCGATACAAGTTCTTGCCAAGCGCCACCTAGCCACCAACACAAGACCTTGCAAAGTGCCACCTAGCCACCAACACAAGACCTTGCCAAGCGCCAATTAGCCACCGATACAAGGTCTTGCCAAGCGCCACCTAGCCACCAATACAAGGTCTTCCCTATTGCCACCTAGCCACCAATATAAGGTCTTCCCTATTGCCACCTAGCCACCAATACAAGGTCTTTCCTATTGCCACCTAGCCACCAATACAAGGTCTTCCCTATTGCCACCTAGCCACCAATACAAGGTCTTCCCTATTGCCACCTAGCCACCAATACAAGGTCTTTCCTATTGCCACCTAGCCACCAATACAAGGTCTTGCCAAGCGCCACCTAGCCTCCAATACAAGGTCATGCCTTGTCCAGTTGGATCAATAGCGAAATAGTGAAATAGTAAATCTGGTTTATCTTTTAAAATACACGTTTTGCCAACAGGCATTGTCAAAATAATACACAGATACATTTATTAGTAAAGCATTTCAATTTTATTTTACTCTTTCAAGCTATTCAGTGGAATCATTTGGTTCATTCTAAACTTTGAGATAATAAGAAAATTAAACGCCATCTTGATTCGACATCTGCACTGATCAAGACATAATATTCCTCTGACATTGACAGTTTTATTTAACTGCTTGTATACAGAAATAATAGGGCGATCTATAGGAAGCTGAATTTCACAGAAATGTTCACTACTGCTTTGAAACAAAATGCATAAAATCACGAAAAATAGAATCCAAGAAAACAAAGCGTTAACTGTTGTGACTGATCACTTTCTTGCTAATGCATCATCGTCTTTTTTTACGATTTGATTTGCCACTTCTAGGTGGTTTCATTTCTATATGTAAGGTGGAAGTAACTCGCATAGCTTCACATCTCCAATATATATATATATATATATATATATATATATATATATATATATATATATATATATATAAATATATATATATATATAAATATATATATATATATATATATATATATGTCCGTTCTTAAATCAATGTTTTATAATGCACATTCTGAAATAAAATCAATGGTTTATAATATACGTTCTGAAATCAATGTTTTTATGATGAAAAGTTTAATTGAAATCAAGTATTGCTTTTCTGGAGTGATAAAAAAGAAAGTTCTAAAACCTAAACTAATTTAATATCTAACAGATGGAGATACTAAAATACATTGCGATGCTTAACGCTATATAGAGCGCAATTACGTGGTTGGGTAATTAGAAGGGGGGGGTACGCCCCGGGCGTCACCAGCAAATGTTAAGTCGCCAAGACATAATATATAGAATGGCACACAAGACACGTGGGTTATAAACTAAACTAAGCTAAACTAATAAATCCAGATGGCAATCACTACCAGCGTGTCGAACGTGTTACGTCTAGGGCAGCGGTTCCCAGGGGTCCCCGGTATCATTCAGGGGGTCCGTGGCAAATTTAAATTTATTTGGGGGGGGGGTCCTTAAACAATTTCAGGGGGTCCGCACAAGTTTTAGTGTAAAATAGTAAAATTATGATCCATTTTTATTATTATGAAAATTAAAATAATAAATAAACTATTAGCGCCAGCTAATTAAGTTAATAGCAAGCACGGCACGTGTGAGATAGATGGCCGAAAACACGTTTATACTAGAATAGAATGACGCCGCTGCATTCACTAATTTGTCTACAATATAAACATAAACTATACAAGAGTTGTACATCGTACATCAAATTTAGTTCTATGTTATGCTGATACAAAGTGTATAAAAAAATGTTCCCAGTCTTAGATAAAAAAGATAAGGATTTAACGTTTTTTTTTCGAACAGTCAAAGAAATATATTTGAAAATTACGTCACTGCAACAACTCACAGGGACATCTAAGCGAGATGATGATGGACTGTTTGCTGCTTCTTATAACATTTCTTTATTGGTTGCACAGTTCGGAAAGCTGCATGAAGAACTTATTTTACCAGCTGTAAGTGAGGTCATACGCACCGTTTTGCACAAACCATCTTTCGACATTATAAAAAGAATTCCACTGAGTAATAAATATACAGTATAAAGAAGGATTGACGAACTGGCTGTCCGTTAAAAGTTATTTATATGTTATTAATTAAAAAAACATCTGAATTTTCTATACAGCTTGACGAGTCCACTTTACCAGGAAACAAAGATTTAGTTTTAGATAATGTAAGATTTGTAAAAGAAGAAAAATCATGCCAAGAATGTTATTTGCTAAATATTTGGAAACCGATACAAAAGGCGAAACGTTATTTACTGAATTAAAAAAAAAATTTCGATGTAAAAGTTATACCCTTGACTAATATAATACCTGTTGTTACTGAAAGTTATACCCTTGACTAATATAATACCTGTTGTTACTGAAAGTTATACCCTTGACTAATATAATACCTGTTGTTACTGAAAGTTATACCCTTGACTAATATAATACCTGTTGTTACTGAAAGTTATACCCTTGACTAATATAATACCTGTTGTTACTGAAAGTTATACCCTTGACTAATATAATACCTGTTGTTACTGATGGTGCTGTACCGAACACAGATTAGATATTATATCTTATATGTGGCATATCCAATACGTGGCACCGAATGTATTTTCAGTGCATTGTGTTCATAGGTATAAAGACGATTGTGTCATTGATCGACATCATTTGGTCGCTAAAAAAATCTTAGTAAACGTCTGTATGGATCAATAGATTATTGCATTAGAACAGTTCATACAATCAGTTGGAATGTCTAAAATTAGATTAGCAAATTCATCCCAGTCATTATTTTTTTATGTTTTTTTTTATTTTAAAGAAAAATTATAATTTCAATAAACACTTCTTCAACAAAATGTTGTTTTTCTTTAATTTGTAACTTTTATACTATGCATTTATATAGCTTTTTCACTAGGGGGTCCGTGGGTTAGTTTTGACTATAAAAAGGGGTGCATGGGTCAAAAAAAGTTTGAGAACCACAGGTCTAGGGTAACGAGCTCACTGTGCTAAAAATAACTAACTGTCCTTTCTCCCTGGTCACTAAACCTATATCTAACACCAAGAGTCCGAAGTAGAACATAGATCCCCGCCTCCCCTCCCCCCTTTTTTTTTTTTAAACAAGGTCACGTGACCGGTGTCCCTCGATGAATCGTCCTGATGCTAGCGCCAGTTTAGGAGGGATGGGGGTGGGGGGGTAGGGGGGGTTAGAGGGAACGACACTTGTTTCAACCAATGCCTCCAAATATTGTATTGTAGAAGGCATTGTTTCAACCCCATCTTCTTTTTTTTACACACCTGTCCAGGGGCTAAAATGACGCAAAGTCGTGGTTCAGTAGAAAGAGTTACAACAATAATATACAAACCGGACTCACAGCCAAAAGAATAAATAAACACCCAACAATAGCCAGATGGCCCCAACAATAGTCAGATGGCGCCAACAATAGCTAGATGGCCCCATCAGATAGCCCCCAACAATAGCCAGATGGCCCCATCAGATGGCCCCAACAATAGCCAGATGGCCCCATCAATAGCCAGATGGCCCCAACAATAGCTAGATGGCCCTCTTCAGTCTTCACTGTGTCACTTTAATGTATTTATTTTAAATGTTTATACAACATCAGCCTCGTCTTGTTTTGAGCTACACAAAAAAATTTGAATAAAAAAAAATAAGTTAAGAGCCACAATGTTCAAAGTAATGTAAGATAGTCATGATATAATAATAATGCTCTAAAGTAATTGCTGTAAATAATAAAGTTATTAAGTATGGGTAATGAAAAAAAATTAATCAATTAATAGTTGCATAACTGAATCTCTGTGTCATAAGATATATTATGGGAAAAAAATGTAAAAAAAAATGGCAGGTGAGCTGCAATAACAAACTAGTTTATTTTATAATGGGTCACAAGGTGAAAATGTTTGAGAATCACTTTATTAGATCAACAGTTAATTAAAAATTCATATAACGGCAGTAAAAGTATAAATAGCCACATTATATTCATGTGTGTTTGTTTGTTGTTTGCTTTAAACTATGACTGGAGACAAAATAAAGAACATGTTTTTATTTGTATACGCTCATTACCATGTAATACAATTTTCTCCCTCGATATGTATTCTTTGCAGTGATGTTACCATGGATACAACAACTGTTGTTTGTGGGCTCATTCAACTAAAGCCGGTTGCACGCATCTGTCGCAGCTTCATCCTAAGTTTAAGCCATCCAGTGAATAAATACAATAAATTTGTATATAATTCCTACAGAACAACAGCAAGTACATTTAACTGCGTTGGTGGTGACATTAGTGGTGCAGTTGCAGTCTGTCGTCAGCAGATGCATTCAAATTGACAACAGAGGGTGTTAAAATCGTATGGCATTTTGTTTGAGAAAGTTTATTTCATTACTTTGAATTGTCATATAAACATATAAACATATAAGCCTAACCTTAATGTCTTATATAAAAGTAGTTTTCAAAAGGTAAAAGTAGTTGTACGAATAGAGAAAATTATCTATTTAAACGGCGAACTTTTTTTCTGGGGCTTATTTTTTGTCAAGATGTTAATGCTGATTTTTTTTTTAACTTTTCATTATCATCATTAAGCTATCAGTTGACTAATAGACTTAAAAGTCTATTTATAAATAGACGGGGACGTCTGTAATCAGACTTGAACGTCTTTCTGTAATTAGATTTAAACGTCTGTCTGTAATTAAATTTGAACGTATGTCTGTAATTAGATTTGAACGTCTTTCTGTAATTAGATTTGAACGTCTGTCTGAAACTATCAATTGAGATTTAAAAGTCAAAATCAAATTTAACTTTACTCAAGGAAAGAAAGTCTGACTAAAAAAACAACTTGGCATAACGTCTGTGTCACTTGACTCTGATACTTGTACTTTTGTCTGAATGTATCAGTTAACCCATGACTTGAACGTCTATTAGACTTATTATGTACAGTGTTCGATTTAAGAAAAAACCAGTGCCGGAAATGAAAAAAAAATTTCTGCAGAGCCGGGGATAAATGTCTATGGTTTCATTCCCGGCAGGGATACATTAGCTAAGCAGAGCCTGGGATGACAGTTCTCAGTGCCGGGGTATCCCCGGAGGTAATTCGAGCCTGTACATACACAAACATACATTATCATAATTAACCCCTTTTTAGATATGTTTATCTATCAGACCAGCGTAACACTGGATTGAGATTGATGTCAGAAAATCGATATTTATTTTTTTTATTTACTCGTTTAACTAGATCGACATGCACTGAACAGGTTAATTTCATGAAACTCAAAAATTGACTATTGCAAGCCAATGGCCATTGAATTTTGACAATTAATGCAATTAATCAATATTTTTTTTTTTAAATCACAAAACTAAAATAATCTTTGGTAATTTTCACAGGGACTGAAACGGAAATACCCAGAAAAAAATGGGGAAATTATAGGTTATCTAAGTAAACATAACAAAACAAAAACATCAAAATAAAGAAAACAAAGAAAAGATAGGAGGTTTACAATGAAGAGTCTAGAAAATGATATGACGTGATGCTGTACAGGCCCCTAATACCAGATTTTATCTGATGGCATGTGTGACTAGTCGCTGTCAACCGAAATCGTTATTCTATCACTGACGACAGTTACAGATCGCAGATAGTGAGTTTGGCTAGTATGACTTAAAATGCTTTGGCTGGTATGACTTAAAATGCTTTGACTGGTATGACTTAAAATGCTTAGGCTAGCATGACTTAAAATGCTTTGGCTGGTATGACTTTAAATGCTTTGACTAGTATGACTTAAAATGCTTAGGCTAGCATGACTTAAAATGCTTTGGCTGGTATGACTTTAAATGCTTTGACTAGTATGACTTAAAATGCTTTGGCTGGTATGACTTAAAATGCTTTGACTGGTATGACTTAAAATGCTTTAGCTGGTATGACTTAAAATGCTTTGGCTGGTATGACTTAAAAGGCTTTGGCTGGTATGACTTAAAATGCTTTGGCTGGTGTGACTCAAAATGCTTTGGCTGGTATGACTTAAAATGCTTCTTGAATATAATATGTATGAAAATATATGGAGGGTTTGGGCGTTGTGCCAGCCACTTTATATACTGTTGCAACAAAAACATTTTCTTTTTCCCGATGTTCCCCAAGGCTAAAGGGAACTTTACTATTGTACTGTACTGTATGAAGCGTTTAGAATCATACTAATCTTACTCACAAAGTGGGTTTAGCTAGTGTGGATAATTATACAGGATCTTATGTCCCAAAACAATGTGGCAGTGACCCTCCAGTGGGTCCCCGGGCATGCGGACTTCCTTGCAAAGTCGATACACGCCCAAGCGCAACCCGTGAGTGCAAGAAAGAGCTCACTTGAGGCAGCATGTGCCAAGATCAGGCTCTTTGAGCAAACTCAGTGGTTCTCGAGTTGGGACAATGGGGTGACGCGCAGAAATGTCCACAGTCAGATGGAGCGGCCGTCCCAAACTGACCCGTGATGGAAGCTTAGGAGGATCGAGCAGGCACTGATTGCCCAGTTCCGTACTGGGCATTGCCCTATTGGCGCGTACATTGGGAGGTTGAGGCCCAATGTCGATACCCTTTGCCGACACTGCAGGGAAGTGGAGGAAACCGTAGATCACGTGCTTTTCGAGTGTCCCGGGCTGGCGGACCACAGGCTGGACCAGTCCGGCAGCTTGATGGCCATTGGTCTTTATGGCAGTCTTTAGATGTTTAAGAGACAAAGTGAGTTTGATCATGGGCTCTAAGAGACTAAGTCTCAGCATGCATAGATAGGTGACTGGATGTGACGGGAGTTGAGCCAGCACCCAACATTATGTAGTTCGAGCTCACATCCAAAGTGCCATCCTGCGATCCCAATAAATACCCCCTTAATGGGATGGCTTATTTTGTTGTTGTTATTTTTTTTTCGTACATATAATAATATTTTAAAAGTATTGACTTGAATATCTGTCTGTAACTAGACTTGAATATCTGTCTGTAACTAAAATTGAATATCTGTCTGTAACTAGACTTGAATATCTGTCTGTAACTAGACTTGAATATCTGTCTGTAACTAAACTTGAATATCTGTCTGTAACTAGGCTTGTATATCTGTCTGTAACTAGGCTTGAATATCTGTCTGTAACTAGACTTGAATATCTGTCTGTAACTAGACTTGAATATCTGTCTGTAACTAGACTTGAATATATGTCTGTAACTAGACTTGAACATCTGTCTGTAACTAGACTTGAATATCTATCTGTAACTAGACTTGAATATCTGTCTGTAACTAGGCTTGAATATCTGTCTGTAACTAGACTTGAATACCTGTCCTGTAACTAGATTTGAATATTTGTCTGAATCTATACTTGAATATCTGTCTGCAACTAGACTAGAATATATGTCTGCAACTAGATTTAAAAGTTACTTTCAATTGAAGTAGATATTTAAATCTCAAAATGAAACGTCATGGCACCACAGCCGAAAGTGAATCGTAATGGAGGCATGAATAAATTTTATCCTGATAATATATAACGTTAAATCTGAAAAATAATTAATCTAATAAGTTATCTTCTAGAAATAGCCATGAACCAGAACATTGCATAATAAATTGAAGAATGTAGAAAGTTAAATTGAAATTTCCGGTTTATATAACAAGGACAATATATATATATATATATATATATATATATATATATATATATATATATATTCTTCCTTTGGCTCTTCAGCCCATTTAGGGCCCTGGTCTGCCATACTACTCTTCTCTACTTTTCCCGATCCTTGGTCTTCTTCCTCCACTCCGCCACTACTATGGCTTTAAGGTCTTTCTCCACTTCCTCTAACCATCTGCTTCTTGGTCTGCCTTTAGGCCTTTTCTCTTTGGGTTTAGCCTTATATATATATATATATATATATATATATATATATATATATATATATATATATATATATATATATATATATATATATACATAGTGGCGTCACTAGAAGTGACACCATAGAGAAGAATTCTGAATTTCATATCAAAAAGAACTCGGTCTAGTCGGGATTTTTAACCGATCATAATTACATCTACATGTACAATAAAGGCATTTGTCTAATAAATGTCACCTGTAACTTAAGATGAGTTTATAAATATCCTGTCACATCATTTGAAAGAGGTCATATAGTGATATAAAGGCTGATATGTCACACATTGGCCCAGATTTTGATCGCTCTCATGTTTCTATGATGTGCTATCCAAAGTTGAGCTTTTAAAAGAGATACGAAAGCCTAAAAGACATCTGAAGGCAGGAGATATTGATCTTGACAATGGCAAAGAGTATTTGATGTTTTGAAATTCAATGCTGAATGGGGATTCCTAGAATATCTGCCAACACTTTCACTGAGCTAGCAATTATTGATCACTATCTGTGTGTCTGTATATTCATATGAGAGGTTTTCAAAAAAATTATCTGCCATTCATTATGAGACAGTTAAAGCTTTCTGATCTTGCCATGTTTTCTATTGAAAGTAAAATGGTAAACGATATTTATATTGATGGAGTGGTTGACAGATTTGCAGTTTTGAAGACCAGAAAAAAAAATTAAGTTTACTGTCAAAATAAAAATAAATTTGACTTTGCTTTGCTGGTTGTTGCGGTTCTAAAATAATTTCACGTTAAATTATGTTGTGTAAAATCATTAAAACTCATCAACTCTTGAACCAATTAGACGTATTTTAGAAACATAACACTTATAGGCGGTTTTCTAATGCGTGGTTCCGGAAAATTTGAAACACATGAATGTTCCATTCTTCACGGTGGAAGTCTTTGGGTGACGCCCTGAATTTTCCGCACCGGGTGACACCAACCATTGTGAAGCCACTGATATATATATATATATATATATATATATATATATATATATATACATTGATTTTTTATTTATATAAATGTTAGCCATTGAATAATTATATGTTTGCTAATGTTTAAGTATATGTTTTCTAATTAATATTTCTGTATTTACTCAGGAAAAAGTCCATGTTTGCTAATGTGTTCTAGAGATATAACGTTATTTAAAAGAAAACGTTTTATCGATGCATAACTATATATTAAGTGTATAATTCGTCAAATGAATAGTCGCAATTAGTATGAAATTTTTGCCTTTTTGCGTAGGAAAATGCTTTTGAAAATAGATAAAAATCGTCCATTTGTTCCTATGTAAACAAAGAAATTACTTGAGGCGTTTAACAATATGATAAAACGCAAGATTTCTAACATAAAATAATAGTATCCATTCGGGACATTGGCTTCAAAAAAACCTAAAAACGCGATGATGATCAGACAGATGAAAAGGATCGAGCACGTTATCAACAGTGTCCGTGTCGTTTTTGCTGACCACGGGACTTTCTCTTTGCCGGACGTCAGTTTTTTGCGTTGCCCAAGAGTGACCTTCACTTTGACCCCAATCAGGATACAACCAGTTCCAATGAATGCTATTGGCACCCATGTTGAAAGAACTGCGCAAACATAATTTTTAGTAGAATGTACGTGTCGAAACTTTCCTCCCTTTTAAACCCAAAGGAGAACAGTAGTACACCTGGAAGCTGGGATACGATGCTAAACAAAGATAAAGGGAAGATAACCCATGGAAGCCAGATAAGATAAGCGATGATGACGCAAATCCAGGCAGCTTTAGGAGTGACTATTCGTTTAAATGTCAGGGGCATGTAGACAGCCAGGAATCTCTCAACTGTTATAAAAATTGGTATGGTGGTGTTGACGTTCTGACCCCAGGAATTGAAGAAAATGAAAAAGCCTTCACACGCCAGGAGAAAGTAGTTTACTCCATCGCCATACTGCCAACCGCATATACCACGATAACGATAATTTAGACCCAATACTTGTAAAATCTCTGCAAAGTTCATTGTCTGTAGCTGGGTCATGCTGTCCGCCACGACCAAGCCCAGGAGCAGGATATTGGAAGGTTTTCCGAGCCCGCTCTTCCTGAGAATAACGATGCTCACCGTGTTGGCGCTGAACCCGATAACAGAGATGATGGGGCTCACGTACAACTTCAAGATGTGTACTAGGAGAAGCTCGTACTTTGGAGTGTACGCGCAAATACACATTGTGAAGTAAGAAGGTGCTGGGGGTGCTTTAGTGGCAGTCACTTGCACAACGGTTTCATTCCACTTGTGAGCTGAGAGTGTAGAATTCTCCGACATTATCTTCGGTGTGTTGTTATCAATGAAAAGTTGTTAAGTTAATTTATCATACGAGACTATAAACTAATTTTAAAAGAAAAGAAAATGGCTTAAAACGGATCTATTTTTTTTATGAAGATGTTACATTTAAAAAAGTGATAGTACGAAACTGAAACTATTCATTAACTTAGAGACTTGAACGTTAGCATGACATTACCATTCGACTTAGAAAGCTGAGCTTCTGTCTTACTTGTGTACTCACTAACACAACTTATGCGCTGTAGTCACAAACACATATTAACAGCGTGATTTATGTTTTATCTTCAATACTTTTACTTATCGGAACGGAATTACATTTAATTAAGTTTGATTTTTTACCATCGATATCTTGTATTGAAAAAAGTGCTGTGACATTTTGCTTGTTAACTTAAACGGTGCAGCGTTGATTTATTACCAGGATAAAACGGTGCAGCGTTGATTTATTACCAGGATAAAACGGTGCAGCGTCGATTTATTACCAGGATAATTTCTTGGAATCCAAGATTTTATTACTACAGGCCAATTTGATCAATACTTTCTCGATTGAGTAAAATTTTATCAACAATTCAAGATCAAATTTAGTATTTGGTTTGACTGTAAACTCACTAAAAAATATCTTCAGTTATATCCGGAGGGCATGAAATCTAAATAACCCAAAAAAATTTATCTCATGATGGCTGTTTGATATCAAGTGATCGTTGTTTGAAATCTCATGATTGCTGTTCAATCAACTTCTGATATAATAATAGAAAGTAATGCCAAGAAAGGATGTATGATGTGCCATATTATTTGGTTTTAGTCAATTAAAGTGACTTACAATTTGTGTTACTTGATGTCGTTTTTACCTGATTACGAAACGAGATTGAATGATGTCACAGAAAGTTTGCTCGTATTCGTCCAATCAGTTTGAATGTTTAATCGAGGCAGCCAATGACAAAGCAGGTGCAGGGCATGGGGCAGCTTGTGACAGGGACAGGTGCAGCTACAGAATCGATTGATAAGTGTCATTGAAGATACTGAAACGTCCGGGTGGTGGTGCGGTAAAGCACCTATGACCAAAGGATAGTTCATGTCATGGCTAATGTCCCCCGCCATATTTCCCATGGTGCCTCCTAGCCTATTGCACTGTCGGCTATTGGGGGGGGGGGAAGAGAGAGAGAAGAGCACCATAAAAAACCGCCCCATTATTGCTCTAAGAGAATTTCATCTCATCCTTACAGGGACTTCTCACACAGACACTGAAACGTGTCAGATATGTCTTAACAAAAAGTTTTAAAGTAAAGTCAAACTTCTCCTAACTCTTAAGGCGTCCGGGTGGATAAAGTTAACATTCATCTTTTTTTCCTATAGCCACGGTATAAACATATTTTGATAAATTGTTTGAATTAATGAATTTATAGGCGATGGGGCCAAAGTTTCTGTATTAAAAGATTTAAAGGTAAACCATTATTCATTAAAAGATTTCATTAATGTAAAGTTTTCTCTAAAAAGCCAACTGGGTCTGACGAAGTCTCACTTAGATCTTATGGACCACTAATAAGACTGTCTTTGTGGTGCCCCCTCTTTCATCCCCCCACCAGAGCCTACAATAGTTCGACGACCATAGAGGTTCGAAAAGTAGATACAGCGTGGACTTTAAGCATGACCTTGCCTTCATCGGAAATCGAACCCGGGATCCACATATCGACAATAGAGCTCACCTGTTTCTGTAAAGGCGACTTCTCTATGGGATTGTGCGCGGATTGTAAAATGCCCGGCCGCCCTTAATTTCCACTACCACCCCTTCCCACCCCCCTCCCACACACACAAAAGGGAAAAAAAAGACCGAGGCTAGATCACATGATCATCCGTTTAGCAGTTGATTGCTTTACCATACTACCATCCTGGCCATCCTGAGTATGCGCTGAAAGTGAATGTGGTAGCGGTTTGTCAAAAAGTTATATCATGAACGTGTCATTTAAAGTAACAATGGTAAAATTTCTCTTCTAAATTTAAAACATCTCTTAGTTTTAAAATGTAAAGTTTCCTTAGCTAAATGGCAGATGGAGTGTAGAATTGATCTGTTTCTGTATCCGATAGTATCAACGAGGATCGAACCAAGGGCAGTCAGGTCGGCAGTTGAACACTGTTGATTTAAGTGACAGATTGTCGTGTATCACCTGCCACCCGTTGTTTAAACTATGTTGTCCCTATGATTGTGAAAGTTTACCCCTTGATCCAGTGACCACTTTAAGGGACACATTGATGCACCAAGAAGGTGATAGCCAGTGGCGTAGCTAAAGGGGCGGGGGGGGGCGGACCAGTCCAGGCCAAGGTGCGAAAATAGTCTGAAAAAAGGAATTGAGATAAAAATTCAACCAACACATGTATTGTGACCGTTAAGACGTCACTTATATCGAATCTGTCAAAAATATTGTCTGGGCGAGTACAGCTCTTTTGGTGAGTAATTTTTCTTATATTTTTCTTATTATTTATTTCGAACATTTTTCAAAAAAAAAAAATGACTACCAAGGCTTTGTCAATTACATGAAAGAAAGTCGACGACAGCATTATATCAATGTCGAAAGACGACATCTTCCATATCATGCTGGCCATGTAATCTTGTCAGACTCCAGCAAAGAACAGACAATCAGGTAGTATGTTTTTACAGTCAGGTAGTATGTTCATACAGTCAGGTAGTATGTTCATACAGTCCAGTTTTATGGTAATACAGTCAGGTAGTATGTTCATACAGTCAGGTAGTACGTTCGTACAGTCAGGTAGTATTCTTACATGGCACCTGAAACACAAAACGAGTTCATTTCTCTTTAGGCAAAACACGTGACAGGAAAACTCGTTTCTGACATCAACAATGCATACTTTTTGATAGCACACGGGACGTTTTGCATACAGGTCAAATGTGAACCGTAGTTAGATATGTACACATCAGCGGTGGTACATTTGAAGTGCGGGAGTCATTTCTTGGATTTTTTCATCTGAAAGGTAAAACGGCTACTATCCTCGAGAAACTAGAAAACGAGGGACTGGATATTCAATTATGTCGCGGTCAAGAGTGCGATGGCTGGAATCCACTATGGTGTGCAACAAAAGATCAAAGACATTAATATGAAAGCAATTTTAGTACCTTGTTCCAATCATTCTTTGAGCTTTCGTTGCAAACATTCGTTTGCTAACGTGTAACGTTTTTTGAAAGTCTTAGGGCGCTGAACATTTTCTTTGCTACGTCGGCCCATCGCTGGAATGTAATAGTGAAATACACATGTCTAACAGTGAAGAAACTGTCCACAACTCGCTGGAGTGCACATGCTGATGCAGTGAAGCCAGTGATACAGAAGTTTAACCAGTTTGTGGAAGCCATTGAACCTCTCTGTGAAGAAAGCGTCGAGACAAGAGATGCTGCGCATAATCTGTTGCCTGCTATATGTGACTTTTCTTTTTTTTCTTTCTTGTTTTTCTGAGGTGACGTTTTACAAGAAGTCGACTTAGCACAAACGTACATGCAAACACCAGGTATTACTGCGGACATGGCTGCAACCAAACTAAGGACTCTCAAGGTTTTTTTGGAAGAGCAGCAGGCACTAGCGAAATGTGAAGAACTTGATATCCATACAGAGAAGAGAATCATAAGAAAGAGAAGATTACCAAGAGATGCTGGATTGTCATTGCAACAGGAGACCAAGAGAGCAATGTTAGAGTGTCTGGACCGTTTTCATACGAGAGGAAAGGCAGTGAATGACATTTTGCTGACTTTTACTGCCTTTCAGCCAGACCATATTTTTTTGTGCCAACGACGTAGAAATACAGTTGTCTGTTACCAAGCTCAAAACCGTGTATGATGAGCTGTCTGAAGAAGACCTTTGTCTAGAAATTCCACGTTTAAGGCGACTCCAAGCAGCCGAAATAAACTTGGAGGAAGCAAAGCACTGGACTGTACTGCAATTTCTACTGTTTATTATCAAGTGGGGCTTTGTTGAATCATTGCCATATCTTACGCTGACTCTAAGATTCTTTCTGACAGTATGTGTTTCTGTGCCATCGTAAGAAAGAAGTTCTCCAAAATGAAAGTTATTAAAAAAAATTACCTCCGGTCAACCATGAGCCAGTCGTGATTGTCGGATCTGGCGGTTCTGTCCATTGAACACGAGCAAAATAGATTTTGACGATGTCATTGACCTGTATGCCACAATGAAAGCAAGAAGACATTCTTTTTGGCTGTGTTTTGCATTTAGATGTTCTGAAAGTGAACAGTTGCATTTTAAAAAATCTTTGGATTTGAACTATTTGTTTTGTGGTATTTGATTCGGATTTTGTCTTGGATCATACATGTAATCAGTAACGTACCGGTCAATAGAGTAAAGTAGAACCTAGAGGTGGAGTAAGTATGAAAATTTAGCTACACCTAACCATTAAGCAAAGGGTCGTGTGGGGTCACTGGGGTGACATTTGAACGGACCGCCCCGGGTGACGTGTACTCTAGCCACGCCACTGATCCTATCAATAGAAATAAGTTATCTACCTTAGACTACTTAGCGGAATATAAACAAAAAAATCTATGGTTGAAGTATAAATCAACTAATAAAATACCCTGGCCGGGTAACAGTATGTTAGGTTTACCTTCAACCAGGACAGGTATAGAAAATTTAAAGAGAAAAAAAGACTATCGCACTGTATTTAGTTCATATTGGATAGTTACCTGGCACAGAGGTACATACCATGGTCTGTTTGAGGGTATATCATTGGTTTCCCCTAGCAAAAAATAAAATACTTCCGAAAGTGGTGGTGCCATGGTCTATGAATTAAGAAAAGAGACTTGTAAACACATCTGGCGGGGGTGATGGGTGTGGCCTGCTCAAACAACCCTTCCACTCTGGCAGATACTTCAAGCACTTTCTTGCAGATCAATTTTTTTTTTTTTTTTAAACTTCTAGAGTTAAACCCCTTATCTTCGGCGCAGCGTTAAAAAATTATAAACTGACTGCATATTACCAAAATTGTTTTATACTGGTCAGCAAATCGCCACGGGAGCTGACTAGCTAAGATTGGATGTGTGCATTGCATGGGACTTTTTCTGCTTAAAGATTAATTTCTTTGAATGTAGCCACTTATATTCCTCTCATTGTAGTTTATCTGTGATCTGTCTCATGCTGTGTAGACGCGTTATATCCAATACAGTAGTTAAAAACTTACAGATACAGACGGTTTTTATGTTTAGTAATGAGATCTGAACATGCCTGTATTGTCACAAATCTCTCAACTCGTGTCAAGTCTAACAAAGTGTTGTATGTGGTGACAGACAGATTAATGTATAGTAGTAATATACTTCACGCTTGCATACAATAAAGGATGAAAGGCAGTTAAGGTGAACAAGTCTACGATTTTATAGCATCAACATAATTAAAAAAAAAAAAAGAATAAAAAACACTTTGCAATTATTTCTGTTAAAACACATCCTAGTCGTAGTAAACCTTTATAATAGTATAGTCATAATGTTTTTTTTTTTAAAAAGTACATAAATAGAACAAGGTGTAACAATCGTAACAATCACACAATTTAAGAACACAATAAGGTGTCGAGATTTTCATTTTTCGTAGCCGAAGAAATTGGCTACCATTTTCTATAAACATTTTTTTTTTCTAAATGTGTTTAATAATACTTATTTTACTTCCGCAAACAAAGACCCCCCCCCCCACACACACACCCTATTTTAATCTCAATAAAAAATGACACATTTACTCGGGGTAAAACACACAATGAACATGAATCTAACATTTGACTTCAATTTATCTATTGAATACTGACACTGTTTTCCCTCCTACTTTGTCCGAAAACAAGTTTAAAATTTGTTTACAGCCAGGGCCGTTCTCACGTTTTTGGAGCCATTTTAGGGCCCTAAGAAGTACATTTGGGGTCCCTAAGCAAACAGGGCCGTAGCCAGGGGGGGGGCCAGGGGGGGTTTCGCCCCCCCCAAGTGAAAAAGTTTGCCCCCCCTGAGAATTTTTAAAAATATTGTTTATTTCCAAGAAAATGTTGAAATTTTTTTAATTAAATAAAAATGTTTTTTAAATTTTCTTGTAAGTCTAAATTTCCCTAACAATTTTCGATTTAAATAAATTAAGTTTTTAAAATAATTAAAATTTTGTTTACAAAATCAAGCGGAACATCATTGCGCGAACTAAATTTGCTTTTTTCAGAACCAAAAAACATGAACGCTTTAAATCAGAATTTGCGTAACCGCCATTTGGTTAAAACATGACATAAATAATATTAAAAATGCGGTTTAGTTTTATTACTTTTTTTTATATTTTATACATTATTTTGTATTCATGAAAAAATATAGTTTTAAATACATTTAAAACGATAAATTTAATTGATATTTTAAATATTAAAAAGCTTGAGCCATTGCATTGAACCAATTACTTGCATTACCTCCTTTTTATTCATTCATTGGCTATTCATATTTTGACTCCATTTTTGTTTTAGAGTGTTTTTTTCATTTTCGTTTTTTGTTTTAAAATGGATCGTTTTGTAATAAGAAAAAATCAAGAGATAAAATTAATTTCTATTAACAAACATAACGATGGCCAATCGTGTAGTCATAGTTGTGACGAAGAAGAAGATGCTGCTTCTACTTCTGCTACATCTGCCTCTACCAGACAACATCAAAAACAGCTCTTTTCAGAGCCACTCTCAACAACTAAGCAAAAACAAATGAATGATCTAGCAAAAAAGGATGAACCTATCAAACAAATTATATTACCTACCTATCCTAAAAATAATCAGAACCGGTCTTTCAGGTCAGAATGGTTTCAATATTTCAAGTGGTTGGAATATTCTCCGTCCTTGGACGCTGCATTTTGTTACCCATGTCGCTTGTTTGCTGCATTTTGTAAAGAGGATACCTATACGAAAACCGGTTTTAAAAACTGGAAAAGTGCATTGGATAAAACTAAAACTGGATTTTACAAGCATGCTTTGTCTGAAACTCATGTACAGTCTATGTTATTATGGTCCGAAAGAAATATCAGAGTTGAATGTAATAGGTCTGTTTCAACACTAGTCAATGACAGTGTGCTTGAAAAACATAGATATTACATTTCAAGTATTTTTGAAATTATTCAGTTTCTTGTCATTAATGAGCTTCCTATCAGGGGATCATATAACATAGAAGAGCATTGAGAAGAAAGCTTATTCAAAAACTTATTTGAATTTACATTGAGAAAAGACCCAAAATTAGCTGATTCTTACCAAATTATTCCAAAAAATGCCACATACCAATCCCCAGAAATTCAGAATGAAATAATTCAAATAATGACTGACCTGGTTAAAGAAGAGATTTCTAATGACATAAATAATTCAGATGTTCCATTTTTTACTCTATTGGAGGATGGAACAAAAGACAAAAATCATAGGGAAAACATTGCAATTGCTGTCAGATACGTTAAAAATGGTGAAATTTTTGAATCTCTGCTGTCAATAGAAACAACAGTTCTTTTGGATGCTAAAACATTTACACAAAAAACATTAGAAACACTGGAAAAGTATGGTATAAATCCAAAAACATGCTGAGCCAATGTTATGATGGTGCCTCCGTGATGAGTGGTAAAAAGGGTGGAGTTCAGGCACTAATTCAAGAAAAACTAGTGAAAGAGATTCCTTATGTACATTGCTATAATCATAAGCTTCATTTGGTTATAACAAAAGCTGTTTCTGTTTTGGCAATTGTTAATGAATTCTTTAGTCAGTGTGGGCAGTTATATAATTTTTTGTCTCGTGGTATTGTGGCTCCTATGTATAAAGGCAAAGCTCTATCGCGCTTATTGGAACAACGATGGTCAGGTCATCTTCATGCTTGTAAGATAATTTATGAAAATTACGACCATATATCAGAAACCCTAGAAATAATATCTTTAAACCAAGGAAAACATTTTAACGGAGATGATGTAGCTCTATGTACCGGTCTCTATATTGTGATAAAGAAACAAGAGTTTGTATTTTGTCTGTTAGTAATGAAACAAATTTTAGAAATTCTCTCACCAGTTGACAAGGGATTACAAAGCCATGATATTTCTTTGGAGCAGGGTTGTAATTTGGTTTTTGCTGCAACATCTGCAATAGAAGAACTAAGAAATGAAGACAGTCTAAAATCTATACTACAAGAAATGTCAAATTTATGCAAAGTACAAGAAGTTGAAACGAAAAGAAAAAGGAGGTTCAACTCTTTACTGGACAATTACATAACAAGTGAAACGACAGGCAACAAAGCTTCATTCAGCAGTGACAGTAATGAAAGCAATGAGTTAGGTAGAATATTTTATGAAATTTTAGATGTAATACTGAGTGAAATAAAGAAAAGGTTTCAGAATAATGATGACATTTATATGGCAATATGTGCAGCAGAAAATTTGGATTATGAAAACGATAAGTTAAATTATCTCAAAAGATACAATATCATTATTCCGAGCAAAGAAGAAATGAAAGTGGCCAAAAACTTTTTTGAGAGAAATAAAATTGAAAAACATAATGTCTTCAGCGAAGTGTACAAACATAAAAGTGCTTTTGAAGACTGCTATAGTTTGCTAGCAGCAGTAAAAACTTTTGCTTGCAGCACAGCTATGTGTGAATCAACTTTCTCAGTTCTAACACGTATTAACAGTCATCAAAGACTTTCTATGTCCCACCAAAGAATGTCTAACCTAGTATATATGGCCTTTGAACAGAAGAGAACGAAACAACTAGAAGTAGAAAAGGTCCTGAGAAGATTCAACTCACTGAAAAATAGAAAAATACAACTCTACTAGATAAAGGTTGAAAAGTCTTCTGACCAATTAAATTACATACTTTTCTTTTCATATGTTATATGGATAGTCATTAAATCTGAAAAACATTTAACAAAAAGTTGTGTAATATTTTTTTATCTGAAAAATTATATAAAATTGTGTAAAACTTGCATATACTATTATATATATATATATATATATATATATATATATATATATATACTATTATAATATATATATATATATATATATATATATATATATATATATTCGTTAATAATATTGCCCCTCCAAAAAAAAATCTTGCCCCTCCATTCTAGAAGTCCTGGCTACGGGCCTGTAAGCAAAGGTCATTTTAGAATACTACGAAAACAATAAGTGAGGGCCCTAAGCAAAATGCTGTTCATGACACCACTGGCAAATATTGGGCGCCTAAAAATCTCTAAAAACTGCGCCTCCCCTGACTTTGTCCGACTTTTAAATCATTTTAGCCGGAGCCTCTAGGTCCCTGACAAAAGCTTAGATTGTCCTCCCTTGTTGCTGGCAAAATAAAAGTCTTGCCAAGGTTCAACCTTCTCTGTGGGGGCTATAGGCACCCACCTAGTTTGCATATCCATAAAAACGGCTCTGGTTCAGGTATTGGGATAAATACTTATATATTGCGGTGGCTAAACCCCTCAGCCGAATTTTCGTCCACCGTAAATCCGCCGAAAAATATGTAGCCGCCGTAATTTGTTCGCCGTTAGATTAACCCTTGCATTACTTAATCTTGCTGCACATGACCTTGCTGACCATATCAGCTCTGCCTTGAAAAGCTTTTCTGTTGATCACAAAAAGCTTTTCATATCTAGCTGCCATGATGGTGCTGAAAATATAATAAAGACTTCAAAGCTTTCGAAGGTTGACTCTTATCAGCACTGCATAGCACACGTATTGCACCTTCTGCTTACTACCGACAGCATCAATAAAAATGAAGACGTTCTACAGATACTGCAAAAGTGCCGCAACATCGTAACTGCACTTCATTTCAAGACCGCAATCATAGAAGGCAACATTCATAGTGGATAAACAAATGATAAAGACCCTGAAAGAAGGCATATCTTCAGTGCATGAATAGCTTCTTGTAGGCGATCAGTTCAGTGCATCAATAGTGGGTGCATCTGAGAGCAGCACTAACGCCCTCGTTGACAGTCATAGTCACAATCATAAGTCAGTGAAGGCATCATGTCCAACGCGTTGGACTTCAACACTGATGATGATTCAATCTATACTTGACTTGAAAAGAGAGGTTCAAAATACTCTCAAGCGTATTGGTCGAGTTGATATTTGTCTCCATGAAGATGAAATAGACTTTTTAAGTGAACTCGTTACCTTTCTGAAACCATTTCATGACCTATCTGATCTCTTCAGCTTTTCAATGCCAACCTTATCAACTATTTCACTAGTGAAAAGCACATAAGAAAGGTCTTCACTGCATCAAATGCTAATGATGACAATTCTGGAGAATGTCATACGGTCAGCTATGGCCCGTGGATTCATCATGTCTAAAGCTGATGTATCGCATTCGCAGCTAGTCAGTGAACATGTTTCTGAAGAAACCCGATGTAAGTGATTGCGAATGGAGCAGACGAATAAGCTGAGAACTGAGCAGTAGAGTGTTTCAAAAAAATTTTTTTTTTCAAATTTAACCGCATAGGGCATTAATCGATGAGGATTGGTGTATTAGGTAACCAGTAAAAATTTCAGTCAAAAAGATTGACATTAACAGACTGCTCAAAGGGTCTCCTTATTTTGGCATAATCGTAAGCAGGGACGAGGCGTGAGTGTTGCCGGTCTAACTCTTAGAGAAAAATTGATTGATGTTGTTATAGCCATATACAAAGCACAAACGAACAAATATCTATATATTTTTATAAAGTATTGGACTAATAATATACACGATTTATATATACTGATGTTATATATATTTAAACTTGTAGTCATTTTATTATGAATGATTATGCTAACTATATTCAATACACACAAGACCATTTTATAGCCAAATAATGTCTGAAATTTTCAGGAGACACTCAACTTTGAATGTACAACAAGCCCTGAAAATTTCAAAAAGATCTGAGAGGGTCGGGTGAACAATTGTCAAAAAAACTGGTTGAGTTGACATGGAATGACCCTTTTGCAAAAAAAAACTTAAAAGTTTGATGCTAATGAGCAGTCACTTAGACTCAATATTTTTTCTTATAATTTGGCCATCGTATTACTGACCCGAAATCTCACATTTCTGGGGGGGTATGCGAAAGTGAATTAAACAATTTTTTTTTCACCATTATCCTTTGAAACACTCTACTGAGCAGTCACCTGAAGATTGTACTAATAAGGTATTCTGTGTTAATTTATTGACATTGAAACAGTTTTCTTTTTATTTTGCTCACAATAGACCACTCAGTTTTCAGTAAAATATTTTTAAATACATTTACTGTTTACTATAATGAAATGTTTTATAAACTAGCAATTAGTACTCTTATGTTTTTATTTTTTTAACATTTATCTCAGATGGCAGTGGAAATTGCTTACTATTTGACGGCGCCTGTTTTTCAGTTTCATGATGTCCTTGCTTTCTGGCGTAGCAGTGTTGCATCATCCTCGTATCCACAACTTACTCAACTGGCTCGTCTTCACCTATCATCATCAGCATCATCTGTACCAGTGGAGTGCATGTTTTCGGTTACTGGTTTGATAATGAACATCAAACGACCAAGCCTAACAGCTGATAAACTGTATCACGTTTGTTTTATTCATGACAGTTATAAACTGATATTTAAAGTGCTTATCAAGGTATTGAGTGACAGAAACTGAAAAGTGGAATGCATTCATACACTGTATTAGTAGGACAGCATATACCACTGTTTTTTTCCAATTGTTTTAAATAATAAAACTTTTCCCCAAGTATTGTAAAAGTGTTTTATTGCTGAAGTTTTATCAATTTATTATTGTCTAAGCTTCAGCAGAATTTTAACCGAATATTTCGTAATCAGCCGCAAATCAGCCGCAAATGTCAATTGAATCTACGGAGATATTCGGCTTATCCGGATATCAGCCAAAAAATTTTGTCAGCCAGCCGAAATATAAAAAAAAATTCGGTTGGCAGGTCTAGCGGTGACACCTTTCAAGCCAGCGGCGTAGCGTGGGTATCGGCCGCCCGGGGCGGAAGACGATTTTGCCGCCCTCTCATTTAAGTATTTCAAGTTAATCTATCCATTTTTGCCGCCCCCCCCCCTAAAAAGTAATAAAAAGTGCCGCCCGGTGCGAACCGCACCCACCGCCTCCCCCTAGATACGCCACTGTTTCAAGCGCGTGTCTAACACCCCACTGAACAATCAATATGGCCACTACTGATCACAGTGGTTTAATTGGTGATTGGGTCCGAGAACAGTTTGCTATGTAAGGATTATTGAATCAATTAATACAGCATCGAAAGTTTTTAGTCTGCTGTAAAAGTAATAACAATTATAAAGTAAATACGTAGTTAATTGGTAGTCTTCCAGAAGAAGGGGAACAATGTTAACTTGTTTTGAACTGATGAAACAACAAACTACAGACGGGTAAAATTAATTTTCCCGGTGCGCCCACCCTTAAATCCTAATCTGCATGGATTCCAAAAATTGAAATATAATTCGAACATCCAAGATTTTGTTTATTTTTAGAGTATTTTTTTTCTATCGCTAGGCAGCTTTGGGGCAACACTTAATCGTTGTTTAGCATTTCTCCCTTTTAGTGGAAGAACATTTCCCCCTTTTAGTGGAAGAACATTTCTCCCTTTTAGTGGAAGAACATTTCTCCCTTTTAGTAGAAGAACATTTCTCACTTTTAGTGGAAGAACATTTCTCCCTTTTAGTGGAAGAACATTTCTCCCTTTTAGTGGAAGTACATTTCTCCCTTTTAATGGAAGAACATTTCTCCCTTTTAGTGGAAGAACATTTCTCCCTTTTAGTGGAAGAACATCTCTCACTTTTAGTGAAAGAACATTTCTCCCTTTTAGTGAAAGAACATTTCTCCCTTTTAGTGAAAGAACATTTCTCCCTTTTTAGTGAAAGAACATTTCTCCCTTTTAGTGAAAGAACATTTCTCCCTTTTAGTGAAAGAACATTTCTCCCTTTTAGTGGAAGCATTTCATGTGATTTTCACAATTTTTCTCGATGCGGTTTTATCTGATAAATTGTTTTTAGTATAATGACAGAGTGTTCTCTCCAATTAAATTATTCCACAGCTCAACATTTTCCCTTCAATTCCACTGTATCTTGCAATATTAACTCCAATTTCTTTTTATAAAATAAGTTGAGTTTTATTTTCTTAGAATCGGATTCTTCTACTGCGATTGTTTTAAAAAGGCCTACTTCCATCAAAAATATATTTTTTTTAATGTGAAATATACATTTTACAATTAATGTTTTTCCCAATACTGTTAGATGGTGTTTTTTAATTAGCGTAATTGTTGACAAAGATATGTAAGGTCAGTAAACTAATAAATTCACTCACTATCATTCTGTCACACTAACTCTCGATTCATTTAAGCATTTTCACTAGGCCGATATTTAAAAAAAAATGTTTTGCCGAGTAATTTATTTATTTTCTTCATATTTTCTAATATAAATGTTGATAACTAGATAAAGACAGTCGATGAAGCAATCATTTTTGTAAAAAATAAACACTAAATAATATCTTGGGTTGAGCTGGTTTGAAAAAAAAAAACAACTCTCGGAGATTGTTCGTCTATGTCTACTTTTTCAAATCTGTTGATGAAAAGAATAAAAATGTATATATATATATATATATATGTGTGTGTGTGTGTGTGTGTGTATTAATAACTTGATTAAACAGGAAGTCTATTTGAGATTTGTAACGAAGGTAAAATATTTAGTAGAATTAACTGTTAACGAATGTTTATAACTTAGTTAAATTTGTGTGCATGTAGATCAATATTTAGTCCATAAGAAAAAACACACTTTATGATCCGCGGCTTTCAACGGGTGGGTACGCATATCCTAAGGGGTACTGTAAAGGCTACGCAGTAGGCCTATCGTATAATTTCCGTTTAAAACAGCCAACAGTTTGAAGTAGGTTCACTTGCGTGACTCGTCACCAAATCACGTGCCCAAGCATTGCATTAGAAAGGTAAATACATTCCATTTACAAAAAATTGGTAAATTTATTAGCAAATTTTATGTGAGATGTACCCGCGGACATACTTTCGCGGACATACTTTCGCGGACATACTTTCGCGGACATACTTTCGCGGACATAATTTCGCGGACATACTTTCGCGGACATACTTTCGCGGAAGAAGGTTGAGAACCGCTGCTATAGATGACTGATGGAGTATAAGAAGTGGGCCCGTCCAGGAGGCACAGCTGTTCTCATCTACTGGCAGACTAAGCACCCGCCTCACGCCAACACTCTTAAAGGTTTTAATATCTACCCGTTGAGAATATGGTCTAGGCCCGCAAATATGCCCAAAGCTCTAAGAACGGATTCTGCAAATTAGCACATTGCCTAGGATCGGCCACTCATTCAGGAAGATTCCAGAAGACATTAAGAAAATGGCTCTGCAGTGGAAACCCTCCCCCCCCCCCAAGGCCAGAGAAATGGTGGCGCCCAATGACCACTAGAAGGTCTTGCGAACAAGAGACGAAAAGTTTCAAACAAAAATTGGGGCCCCGGGGGGTGGAAATGAGAAAGACCTCCCAAATCAGAGTGCGCTAGAGAGTGGTTGCTGAGGCCCTATGGTGCTCCGCAAGGAGTTCAAGGAATTAAGTCATGTCTGGAAAAACTAGACACTGAGCCAAGTACTATTGGATCTACACAGTGCCCACTCTAAACGGGAGGGGGGCGTTGGTCTGTATAGAAATACAAAAATCTAACAATGAAATTTTTAAATAGGAATCTCCCCTCATATTTGACGACATCGGAAACTAAAGGGTTAATGGGTTGTAATAATTAGCAAACTAATATTAAAAAAAATAAATAAAGATAACAATGGAAAAGCCCAGCGAATACGTAAATAATGTGAAAGTGGCTAGGACATATGAATATCCTAAAAGGGGCACTGAATAGGCATCTTGGCTACATGTACGTACCGCAAGAAATTACTCCATGTTTGCAGTCATTGATCTGTGACTCTATGATCTCAACATCCCCGGCCAACCCCTGGGCTGCACCACACATGACTTGAAGGAGACCGTGGAGAACGTACTTCATTTTGTCTGTATGTTCCATCTGGTCCCACCACCTCACCTGGAGCTAATGAAACAACACATTAATTATTGTAACATTTGTTATATTAGACTTTGCCTGTTTGTAACATCTGGTCCCACCACCTCACCTGGAGCTATTGTTTAATGAATCAACACATTAATTATTGTAACATTTGTTATATTAGACTTTGGCTGTTTGTAACATCTTGTCTAACTACCTCAGCTAGAGGTATTGTTTAATGAATCAAAAAATAATTATTGTAATTTTTTTTTATATTAGACTTTGCCTGTTTGTAACATCTGGTCCAACTCTCTCTCTCCCCCCCCCCCTTTACCAACTGGAGCTATTGTTTAATGAATCAACAAATAATTATTGTAACATTTGTTATATTAGACTTTGCCTGTTTGTAACATCTGGTCCCACCATCTCACCTAAAGCTATTGTTTAATGTATCAACAAATAAATATTGTAACATTTGTTATATTAGACTTTGCCTTTTGTAACATCTGGTCCCATCACCTCACCTGGAGCTATTGTTTAATGAATCAACACATTAATTATTGTAACATTTTTTATGTTAGACTTTGGCTGTTTGTAACATCTTGTCTAATTACCTCAGCTAGAGGTATTGTTTAATGAATCAACAAATAATTATTGTAACATTTTTTATATTAGACTTTGCCTGTTTATAACATCTGGTCTCACCACCTCACCTGGAGCTATTGTTTAATGAATAAACACATGATTTATTGTAACATTTGTTATATTAGACTTTGCCTGTTTGTTCCATTTGGTCTAACTACCTCAGCTAGAGGTATTGTTTAATGAATCAACAAATAATTATTGTAACATTTTTTTTATATTAGACGTTGCCTGTTTGTAACATCTGGTCCAACTCCCCCCCCCCTCCCAAATGGATCTATTGTTTAATGAATCAACACATATTTTATTTTTACTAATGATAATTAAATACTTTTGTGTCTGATTTTAGACATTTTTATTTTTTACTACGGGGGAGAAGGGGGTCTGTCATGTTAAATAAAAAGTCAGAAATATACAAACTTCAGAGTTTGGTCCACTCTGGTCAACTGGGGCGCTGCCATTGACGTTCCAATTGTCCGTGCTGTTTGTCAAAGCAGGCTGCTCCGTTTCACTGAAATTACCGCTGTCTAGCCTGACAAAGTACAATCAGCTAATAATTTTTTTTTTTAATTTAGATGAATTAAACGTAAGAGAGTAAAAAAAGAAGACATTTTGACAGGGAGATATCATCCCTCCACTGAAAACTCCAACCCATTCTGGAACCTAGATCAGCAGACGTCAAATTAAAACCAAAACACTGGCTCAGAGAATGACATATAATAACCACAAAGATGTGAAACACAATAATACCTATGATTAAAAATTATAAACTCACGGTTATTTTATCAACAATCGAAACAATATGATAATATTATGCTCCTTAAAAAGAGGAAAAGGTAAAAAAAGCGACAGAATATTAATTCTTCAAAAATAATTCGATGACTACGATGGAACTTTAGTTCACGAACTGAATCCGGCCCAGGATTGACTCAATAATTGAACAGAATAATAAGGGAAGTAAATCATTGATCGTAAGGAAAATATTCGAGATTAAAATTGTTCAATTTTAAATTATTGTTGCTGTAATTGGTCGGAGTTGTTCGTAAATTTCAGTTTCATTTATTTTTATTAATTTAGATACATATGTTAAATAACCGAGGTTTTCAGAGCTGATTTCCAGTGGATTACCGAAAGATTTTATATTATCTAATCAAGAATATTTATTGCATAATTACATCCTTTTTTTAATCTAATGATCACATCGTATTATCTGCTACTGCATTTTGCTGCAATTTAGTTTCACTAATACAATGATTCCTGTGACATTGTCTCTTTTTTTTTTTGCATCAATAGCCAGGCGTATTGTTTATTTATTGCTCGCCATGTAATTAGTGCCATATTGATGTATTTACGAATGGATCTTCAAGATTTTTGGGGGCCCCCAAATAATTGTCCAACTGAACGGTTGGCATATATACTTAAATATTTGGCACTGTCATATAATATCTGGACTTATAAAGTTCCCCATATCCGGGATAACATATCAACCTTCAGCTTTGTTGTTAACCGTTATTGTTGAACATTGTTATTTAACATCGTTTTTAGACATTGTTATCGAATATTGTTGTAGAATATTGTTGTTGAACATTTTGGTGTACTCACCTTTCCAAGAGTTCTTTAGCGTTGCTAACTCCCTGGCAGAGCCCCAGGAAACGCCATGTTGTCAGGAACACGTGCTTCATACTTTCTTGCTCATAAGCTTCATTCAATTGTTCCAGTTTCTCTGTCAGATATTTTTTCATCTGAACTTTCTCCATTTCTTGGTAAATTTCAGCTTTAGTGATTTTCTCCTCATTCTCTTTCATTGCCTAGTAGAGTGAAAAGCTAAAATTGTGTCTACGTTCATTTCACGACCTGAGCTTTAACTATAGAAAGTGAATTTTTTTCTTTTAGTTTTTAATAAAATATTTTCAAATGTAACATTTTACCGTTTCATTCTGATATGGCATGTAAAAAATGTCCTGGTGAGAGTAATTGTCTTAGCATTTGTCTGTTGTTAAATGCTGAGTACTTTGACAATAAAAACAATTAATTTGAGAATGTGGTATGAGTTTCTACAGTTATTATATTATTTATACCAGGGGTGGGCAATCAAATGACATTTAAAATAAATCACCAGCATAGAAGGCCGCCATTTAACTATAATTTTTACTAAAACAACTGTCTTAACAAAACTGCATACATATGTGCTGCCAAAATAAGTAGGTACCAGTATACATGTACAACGAACTTGACTGCGAAGATTTTGATGCCGAAAAGCACTTTTCCAGAATCAACTAACTAGACTGATTGCTGCATCAACATTTGGCAAGTGACTTTATCTTCACTGAATTCCAGAAAAATCTATTTGAGACTTATCAAGTAGAGATTTCGGATAAAGTAAATGTGTCTCAGTGATTAAGCGCAGATGATCATCGCGCAGCCGGAAGTCAGAGAACCGTATCTTGAAACCGATTATGAGTAAAGTGAAGACATGTTTGAACTTATGCATTTGGGTGTTTAGTTGTCAACTCCAGCAAAAGAATAAAATAAGAACAGTTAGAATTTTTTATCAAGCTTTCTTTGAAATTATTTCAGTTTACGCATGAATACTTTATAGTAAGCCACTAGTCACACACACACACTTTGGTTTCCGCCTTGAAGGTGTGTTCAGATTATTCAAATACATGTATTGCAAAAGATCCCCAAGGACTGCAATGTTCAAACAAAAACCGATGTCTAACAGCGTACTCCCTACTTCGTAAGATATTTCAAGATCTGTTCTTCCAGCTGAAAGATTCTTTTTAGTGCACCTATTAATACATTATGTACAGAAAAGAAAAAAAAACCATAAAAACTAACCTTCCTTCTGATGTATTGTCTGAAATCATTCATCATGTCCTTGACGCTATCTTTCCCGTCATCATCATTTCGGCTCTAAAATGAAAGACATACATTTTTTGGTACATGTTTGTTGATTAATTTGTTGTTTGATGATTGGTTCAAACATTAATACAGTATATACTTTTGAGCATCTATTTTTTGCAGTACAAGGAAAGATTTGTTATCAGTAATTCTTTGGACATAATCGATCTTTTTAGCCTAATTATGACATGTGACCTGACTGGTAGTGTATGTATGTGTACACTTTAAGATATATAAATGATTGTGTAACTAACCTCTCTATCGTCGCCCCAGCCTCTTGACCTGTGATGGTCCCAGCCTTTGTTGTCTCTGTCGCCCCAGCCTTTGTTGTCCATGTCGCCCCAACCTTTGTTGTCTTTGTCGCCCCAACCTTTGTTGTCTTTGTCGCCCCAACCTTTGTTGTCCATGTCGCCCCAACCTTTGTTGTCCTTGTCGCCCCAACCTTTGTTGTCTTTGTCGCCCCAACTGCCCATTTCTGGCTCAGAGTCTTTTTCTGAATCCACAAAATGTCCATCATTAGACCGCGTGTCCTCCAGCTCATGCTTCAGTTCTGCCCACATTTTGGCGAAATTGCCGGCCAGGACAGCGGGCACCGCTAAAAGAAGAAATGTTGCGAAAATCTTCATCTTAAAGAACCTGTAGATTTAAAACAAAAAGTTTATTTTAATATAAAAAAAAAACAAGTATACAAAAATCCATGATACAAAAAAACAACAACTGAAGCCTATAGCTTGACTTTAAATATATATATATATATATATATATATATATATATATATATATATATATATATATATATCCAACAGAAAGTGATTGTATGTAAAGGAAGTGAATAGTCATGACGTACTATCAATGTTAAAAGAATCTAATGATGACAAATGAATGATCACAATAAAGTATGTAGGTAAGTATTTTAAAAAAAAATGAGTTACTGTTACGCACAGCGGGTTCTACTGTTCAACAAGAAATATTCCAGTCTGGGTGTTATATTCTCTGTAACTAAACTGAAGCCCCAGGTTTGCTGAATCGAGTTCGATATATATACCGATTCCCCAAATGGTGTTTCTACGCAAGCCTGTGAAGAAGTAACGATGGCCAAAGTACGCAATGCAAATGAAAGAAAAAAAAAACGTATTCTTACATTACTAAAGAAATGTTGGGCGTGAGTCTCGGATCACTAAGTTTCTCTTGGGGAACAAAAAATTTTTTTTTTTTTTTCAAAAGGAAAAATATTAAGCGGGTGACTAAACTATTCTATAAATAATCTAGATTTGGGTTAACCACTATTTGTAAGAGAGCCCTAATGGTATAGAAATGTAAAGCAACATAAAAAAAAGTATCCTGACAAATGAATAAATTGCATAGAAGTTGTAGATTTTTTAAAAAATACATTTACCTAGGTGTGTCAAAGTAAAACAAGGAATTAATGGCACATCACTTTATGAAATAATATATTTTATTTGATTAAATACATCGAAACATGTCATCAGTTTGTCAGAATATGTAAATGTAAGCCCAATTAAATAGAATAGCGCTTTTCTAAGTAATATGTAAGCACCAATATAAAAATAACTGAACAGCGTTTCAAAGAAATAATTTATACTGGTAGCCAATGCTGTTGCTTTTTTTTGTGTTCAAGAAAGAAATATGTTTTCTTAGGTCATAAATATAAAGTCTTCTATTTTTAAAAGTTTTAATTAGTTTATATTTTTAGGCTGGTTTTGTGTGTCATCAAACATTGTGTGTAGCACACTTTTGGACATTTTCTAATTCAGTGAGAAGGTGCAAATTGAGCTCACAAGTAAATTTTACACGATTTAAATAATTTCGAGCCCATAAATTGAAATTTGTAGAATTGCGAAGCGGATATTTCCCCATGTATAAAGCAACCCCTTTGTATAAGCCCTCCCCCCCCCCCATTTTTGGACTGTGAAGTTTTGAAAAAATATTTTATTAGAGAAACAAGAAAATGTATATAGTAACAATATTCAAGATTCATAATAATCACTCATACACTCATCATCACCGTCTGGTCCATCACATTCCATGTCTTCTTCAATATTATTGGCATCTAATTTAGCTAACAGTTCTTCTTCCTCTGTGTCATCTTCATCGTCATCTTCATATATCAAATGATCTTCGTATGTTCTTCATTTTGCCCAGTTTTCATTTCTCTCTAGCTTTTTGTAGTCTGCTCGAAAATCTGACAACTCCTGACCGCTTTTTCCAGCGTTAGCTCATGATCTTTATTTTATGCATTTTTCACGTATAAAATGTACCTACTTTGTATAAGCCACACCCCTCCCCCTACTTTTTGGGCTTGAAAATTTTGGAAAAAAGGGGTGGCTTATACATGGGGAAATACGGTACTTTTTAGTAATGTTAATAAAGATTGCTATAAGATTGTCATGTCCAAATAAATATAGAGCTAATCACCGGTGCAAAATAGTGAACCTTTTTTTTTTAGTGTTCTGGGCTAACAATGATTGTTTTGAAATAATGGGCTTCCACGTGCTGCCAAGTGGTGAAGTGATTAGCATTAAAACTGTGCTTTGACATTGTATTTTATTGTTTTTACTTTTTTTTGAAAAACTTGCACTCATTATATTTTAAATAAAAATATTTTATTGTTCTCAAAAGTATTGGTATTCATTGGTATCGATTTGTGCAAAAATCTTTTGCTTGAGTATTGGCATTGGTATTGGTGATACTATTTTCATGAAGTATTGGTATTGGTATTGATGATACAATTTAAGAGTATTGTTAACAACCCTGGCCTATTCATGTTATAAAACAATGGCAGCCTACATTTACAAAGTGAATTCTGTTTTACGAATACAATCTATGATTTATTTCAACTAGGTTCTTATTTGTCCCTGAATGAACATATTTAACGTTGAGTCGTTTCGTCGTTTCTGCGATTGATATTTGATTTCATAAATATTCAGTAAATGTTTTTTTTTAATGTAAAGTACGAAAAAATAAAAGATTAACAACTTATTTTTAGTTGATTTTTAACTATTTTTTTAAATTCATTGTAACCAAAAATTTCTACATTTTTTTAGTTTAAAATTAATAACGTTTAGCTTCAAAATGTGTTTTTTTTTCAATTTAGTGCATTTATTATAAAAGCTTTTTTTAGTTGTAGTTTTCTCTAGAAAGTAAACAGTGTGTCACCATTTATTTATTTTATACGTATGCCCTTCATTGCGATAATTATGTAACATGTTTACTCTGGAACATTAATTTTCTTTTTATTTTATGTTGAATCAATTTACTTTGGGGCAACTACCTTTAGAATTGTCAAGAAAAAGATTTTTTTCTATAAAGTGCAAATAAAGTATTTGTTAAAAAAAAAATAGCGTTATCTTTCACAATTTATTATTTCATTAGTTTGACATTTTGTTTGTATATCTCTGGCTGTTTTTAAAATGACACATGTATTCAAATAATGTGTCCACAAAATGGTGCCAGTTTGAATAAAAAGTTGAACCGTGTATGCTGATCAAATAGTTCAACCGTGTCTACGTGATTTCTAAAGGAGTGACGCTTTTCATTTTTTTTCCAACGGTACACGTCCCTCCCAATAACTCGGTTTACTGGGAAAACCGGTTAGAACCTGAATGTATATTTTATAGCTCAAATCGATCCTTCACAAAAAAAAAAACACACCACAACAGGTATCAATATAAAAATCTATAACTTATCACTTTATATTATTTGATAAATTCAACTTTTTGCTCAATTATTTTTTGCTGGTGGGGAGGTTGGGAGGTGGGATTAACTCTAAGCCCTTGCCGTTGGGGGCCTAGTCGGGAGCATTGAACTGATACAACTTGTTTTAAATTTAGCGATTGGTGGGTTTTATCGGGGCCATCCAGATTATCCACTTTTATCAGGGACCTCATATTGAGTAGATGGAGATTATCACTTCTCTTTTATCAGGGACCTCATATTGACGGGCGATAGTCTGAAGCTTGTCAGATGTTAATCATTCATGGAACCTATGACACAAATCTATTTTTATATAAATATATAGACAATGCAATTTGAAATGACACGTATTTACAAAACTAAAAGTTCTTGTTATGGACATTGGTGTTACTGATCAGTTAATACTGTACACATCACTTGTATATACATTACTTACACATGATCAATATCTCTGTGATGCCATCATTGTACTTCTACAGTTACATTCATACAACAGCATTAGATAATACTCACTATGGAGTAGACAAGTGTCTATGTAAAACCAGTCATTACTCCAGTTTGTTTATGTATATTGTTTTCATTTATTTTTTTCTCAGAATAGAGAATCATTAATCAATGAAAGTGTAACACAAGATTGCTGGAGGAGGGGGATAAATATACCTCAATCTGAGTCAGGGGAAATGAGAACAACTGTCACCGAACAATTTTATTGAACGCAAGTAAATAGGTTAATGTCAGGTGATTATAAAAATGAACAATGTGTTCAAAAGTTTCCCTGACAAAGCAACAGATGATGAGGTGCAAGAGTAATCAATAAAATGTATTTATTCTCTAAAGAACATCTTACTGTTGTCATTACTTTCTGTCCAGTGATAGTTAGTTAAAGTATATATATATCACCCTTTTATTAAAGTGTATTACAATTGTACCTTCTAATAGCGTCTTAAGTACAAAATAAAAAAGGATTCAGGTTGAACAGTAGACTGTTACTAATCCACAATGGATGATGGATGCTAAATTGAAATGTAAAAGTCAGTCCACACAACACTGGAATTCAGCAGTAATTTAGACAAAGTAAGAGAACAAATTTATTTCCTAACACTCACAGTGTTGATTCTTATACAATAAATATTACAATCAAGAGCATCCTTACACATTCATTTAGTTTTTACTCAATTTTTAACAATTCATCAAAAGGGTAAGTCATTTTAAAAATGAACATAAAAAATTGCCATTGCAAGGAAATGTTATGTAATGTACTTTTTACCTGCTCCTAAAATTTACAATGATTGCATTTTATTTAAAACTTCTATACTATAACATTTGGTAGAAATGATGAATAAATACATGAACTACAAATATAAATGTAAGATTTCTTAAGTTATTTTTAGAATATAAGAAATTTACTGAAAAAATATTGAGCATTGAATTAATAAAAAAATGCAAGGCCTAAACGATGAATACAATTCTACTACTTTTGTTATGCTAAAGAAACATAATATAGCATAAATTATTTAATACTATGAGGATAACATACAGAAATGATTGCTTAAATTTAAAAAATGACATGAACTAAGCACAATTTTTACAGCTACATCAAAAGAATAGAGAAAGCAAAACTTTGTTAACATTTCAAAGTATGGTTTCAAAGTAACTATGACATTTCCCATTACACATGTTTGCTTGTTTAAATAGAGCGCAAACTTTTGTTTACCATTGTGAGGTATGTTCAATACTGTCTGCAGAACAAAATTTAATGAAAGTTGTGTTAAGAATGTAACATAAATTAAATTAATGAATATTATCACACAAACCCACTTAACAAATCAAAACTGAGCATCACCACAAGAAAACGAATTCTCTGAACAAAACAAAACCATCACAATTTAATCACATCATGTCGCACACATATTATCTCTTGCAGGCCCATTACCTAAACATTATGTTTTAAGTTTCAGTTAAGTAAATTTTGCTACAAGTAAACTTTTAAAGATAAAGTGGGAGAGAGTGGGGGTCTGGGAGGTGAGAGAAGTTTGTATCAATGTGAATACCTCTGAGTGTTTGTGATTTAAAGACAACTAAAGCTATGTGCCACTTTGCCCAGTATTTATTTAGTAATAAATATTATCAAAATAAATATTTCAACTATAAATGCTATTAAGCTATACATAAATAACCAGTAGTTATTTAATTATTCTTAAAATGACATAATATTGGGAATGTCAGTATATTTAAATAATGTTTGTTTGTTGAATATTTTAGATATATTTACATCTTTTTTTTTATTTCACCGTTCTAATTATTTCAGTTTTAACAAATCGTCTGAATCACCTTATATATATACCACAATAAATATACATACATAATTCAAAAGGGTAATAGAATAAATATTTCAGTACACTAAAAAAAGTGTAATATTTTGTCATCTGTTGAAAATAATAGCAGTGCAATGTACACATATATTCAAAAAATCTATTTCATGATTCATTTAAACCTTTTTGCAAATAAATATAAAGTTGGAAATTTCCTACACCAACAATTTTAAGCTGAAACACCAAAGTTTTCCAAAGTTCTTCCAGAATGAAATTAAGTACTACATTTGGTAGTATAGAACCAGCACATTCCAGAAGAGTGCAGTCTCATCTTCTAAAATCTTGAGGTTTAACAAGACCTTCTGCAATGTAAATCAGGGTTTTAATAGCAGAAAACCATAATTATACAACATAATTTTATGGTGTCTATATTGTTGGATTAATTACAAACAGATACATACATACCATTGTAAACTCTTAAAATGGCTTCACAGACAAATTTGTATTGACTCTGAAAAAAAAAAATTACTTTCAATCTAGCTATGTAGGAATTTTAAAAATATTGTATGTTTCAAATGATCATGTAACAATCAGGCTATTTTTTATTCATAAAAATATTTTTAAAACATTTTTTTTAACTTTGTCAGTTAATTAATTCATACATTATCATTTAGTAAGTTAAAAAATAAATTTATTTCTTAATGTTAAAAAGATGAGTCATCAAAAAAAAAAAAAAAACTCACAGATGTTTGAATTAGCATAGCACGCTGATCTCTCATCTGTCGTACTATCAACAGAGGGTTAACAGGTTGTGCTGATTCAATAAGACACATGGCGGTTTCCATAGTAATAAGAACTCCAGTTCTTCCTATGCCAGCACTGGTGTTTGTCACAAAAAATAAAATAAAAAACTCATTTATTTAATATTGCGATCAATAGAATTCAGCACATTACAAACAAATCTTACTGCATTTATTTCATAAAATAAAGTAAATTATTTTATAGAAAACAATAAAATAAATATGAATTATATCAACCTGCAATGGACCACAGTTGGTTCAACCATTCCATCTCGATTCTGTCTAACACGAACAACAAAGTTTAGAAAATCACTAGGGTCATCTGGTACTCCATGATCAGGCCAAGCTATATACTGCATGTGCCGAATGTGTCTCTCCTCACTGGTCTCAACATGGGTTAAACTAAATTCTCTAAAAGCAAAAGAGTGAGTCTCTTCCTCTTTGACACACGTAATCTGCAATGCTCCAAAGTCTTCAGTTTCATACAGCTGTGGCCAGTACTGGTGACACTTGACACGACCCCGTTCAACTTTTGTTGTTAACATTACAACCAGAGAAGAATGCTGCTCCCACACCATCTGTTCAAATAAATAAAATTTTCATCAGATCAAATAGCAGCACATAAAAAGAAGACCAGGAAGAAAAAAATTCTTAGACAGTTTTAGTATTGAAAAATTAAATTTGGTAATGTTTATTTTTTATGAAAAATCAAATTTCCAACCTGCCAAAAATCATTGCATGTGTTGGGTAGAGGTCCCTGGGCTGCTATGTAACGATTAACTATTCCTGAACCCGGAATTTCCATCTGAGAAAAAAATAAAATGTGTACTAATTGGTGAGATCTGTTCATTGCAGAATTTATTCAACGGCTAGGAGTAAGTTATTTTTGCCCAGTAACCAATATACTCACATTGACATAATTTGCATTTATATAGTCACCAGCAGTACCACTTTTTAACACGACTCGTCTGATCATCTGAAAACAATTATCAATTTTTTTATTTGATTAAAAAATATCTGAGATGACTTACTTATAGATTAAATAAAAAAATAAAAACTACTCACATGGTGAAATATCTCTATATCTATTTTTATTTATATTAACTTCCAATCTGGCAGCATTGAGAGTAAGTCCGGGTTTTTTCTGTACAGTTGCTTTTAAAGTGGAAAAATACAATGAAAAAATTAGCATTGAGAAACAATAATTGATTTGTTGTTTTTATTTCTTCTTTTTTAATGGTTAATTAAATTGGAATAAAAACAAGATTGAACAACATGTATATAAATTATTAGCACATTGCTCATTTCAGGTATCTTCTTAATTATGCAGAATAAAGATTATGTTTTTAAATTTCAT
Organism: Bulinus truncatus; assembly: GCA_021962125.1. Lineage (NCBI taxonomy): Eukaryota > Metazoa > Mollusca > Gastropoda > Planorbidae > Bulinus > Bulinus truncatus. The sequence goes on from JAGDYQ010000042.1 coordinate 2,272,385, forward strand.
GATAGGTAACATAACAGTTAAAGAGAAATATAAATGGAGATTTCAGTAAATTTAATATGATTAACATGATAGCTTGCTAAAACCCATTCTCCAAATGACTGCAAAAGAAGTCCGTCGCAGAGCGCCAGAGGAAATGTTGGATTGACAATTTAAAGAATGGACAGGGTTACTAATTAATGAACTAAAGACAGCCACGAGGATAAGGCAATGTCTGTTAAGGTGTCCATGAGTTTCCCCAACGACCACATTTGTTAAGGGTATGATAATGATGATGAATATGTTAAAAAAACATAAATTAAGACAGCTGAAAAATTTAACAAAAATGTTTGAAGTGGAAGGATTTAAAAAAAAACATTTAAGGTGTTAGGAATTAAAACTTTCAATCTTAACATGAGGTAAAAGTATATTAGCTGTAAAGAAATGAAGTGCACAAGCAGATGATTAAGAAAGAAGATATTTGAAAATCAAGATATAACTGTACAGCAAAATCCAGAAATCAATGATGGAAATGAATTGAAAATACCTCAAACTGAGCAATGGCAGCTCCACTTTCAAGGCTTTCCTGAAGTAGCATTAAAGATGACTCAAGCGAATTGGCTGATGAAGCCGAGGAAGCAATCTGGTGAGTTTCTGGTATGTAGGTTAAGTCAGGTTCATCTGTCTGGTCTTCTCCAACATAAACTGTTAAAAAATGTTGTATAGTTTATGGTAAATTTGCAAAAATGAATGGTTTAATGTTCATTTAGAATAATGACTAACAGTTTTTAAAATTATTTTGCTTTACCAGAACTTTTAGTTTTTTTTTTTTTGACTAGAATTAATCTTTCTGTTATAAATATGAACAAAAATAATATAAACTGTTGTGAAAAACAATCAAATTAATATTAATCAAATTGATTTTTATTAATATTTAGTTTCACATCAACTTAATGTGAACCCTTAATTTCAATTGTCACATTTTATATACTTAAGCTAATTATTTTGCTATTTGTTCTATTTATTATTGTCCTAAAATTCTATAAAAAAAAACTCATTTCAATTCATTTATAAAAACATAGTACAGTATTTTTAAAAGTGAATGGATGCCTTTGTTTCAATATCATTAACATTTAAATGTGTAAACTAATCAGCATTAAGATTTCATGAACATTATAAAAGGAACAAAACATATAAACCAACCATTAGGCCTGATGACTAAAGCCAATTCTCCTGAGTGTGTTTCTCTTGAGGCTTTAATAAACATGACAACCTAGGGCACAATTGTTGAAAGAATTTGTGTATTAAAATGAGGACATTTCAGCACATATATATATATATATATATATAAACAAACAAATCACTACATTTTATATTTATAACAAAATCTGTCAGAATTTAAAGGAAGTCAAATTTGAATGCCAATAAAAATGTTATTGTTCTTATATCGATTATATGCACTAGTAATATTTCTATTTAACCCAAAAAAGATTTGAATTATATAATGACCTGCTCATGTGTATGTTGAGAAACATCTCGACCATTGATGAGCAAAACTTGATCTCCTTCATTGAGACGAGGGATGGCCAAGTCTGCTGGTGTGTTGGGAGCTACACGAGATACAATTATGGGCATACCTTGGTCAGCACCACCCTAAAACAAAACCATTCATTCATAACCATTATTTGAGAGTTTCATAGTTTTCAAATTAAAAATGTAAGAAGCGCTATCGATATCGCTACTTATGATAAATCTCTAATAGTGTTATTATTATACATGGGTGGCCAAGCATGAGAGTCGTATTCCAGTGTTTTATGTAGTATAAAAACTGTTCAAAGAGCCACATTATTGCCAGTTTGTCAAGATTTAGTACGAAAATAATTAAAATTGGCTCTTGACACACAAAACTCAAGAGCAGGATTTGACCACCACTGGTATCAAATTTAGATTAGTAAAATATACATTAGAATTACATAGTAGACACATACATGTATACATTAATTAATAACTTTTTATTCCAGACAAAATTAAGATAAAAAAACAAATGCACTAATATTTCAGGGGTGACAGATCATAAGGTTTAAACCATTAGTGCACCAAGTTACAAATATTAGACACAGTTCAATGGATGCCCTGAATGTTCAGATCCATTCACCCTGATGCAGTGGTCTTCAAGGGAAATAATATCACTCATTTTGGGGAAAAAAATAAATAAAAGGGTGTGTTAGAAATATTTAAAATATACAAAAAAAAAACAGGTGGCACATTAAAAAATTGATTGAACCCCCCTCCCCAATACAATTTTTTTATGATCAAATAACACAAACATTTTTGCATTAATGGCCAAAATGTTAATAACTACTTAATCAAGAATACAAGACACTGATTTAGCCTTTTGTCTCTTTATTACAAGTGAGTTGTGAATACCGAACAGGTTAAATCCTCACTGCATTTCTATATTACTGTGTATTCACAGCTGGCGGGGTGACGGATGTGGTCCACTCTGTCCTACTCAAGCACACCTTTGCAGCCTGCCATTTCAGGTGGGGGTTCAGGCACATTACACCCTTTCCCTTGCCATTCGGCCGATCAGCAGTATACACCCTTTGCTGGTCTGGCCAGTCTGGGCAGTTCTTAAACCCTTCTTTCTGCCATCCCGGAAGATGTTAACGGGCACAATCACCCCGCCGCTCTGTAAGCATAGCAGACATGCCAAAACAATGCTGGTGTGGTAGGCACACTACACCCTATCATGCTGGCAATGGTGGCAAAAAAAAAAGAATATATAATAAATAAAACATTTCTATTTCAATTTTCTTCATAATTTTCATAAATAATGTAACACACAAAATACATGTAACACACAGAAAACGCATGTCCCAGTAAAAAAATAAATTAAAATTCGAAAATCAACTAAATATTGAAAATCAGTAACTTAAATACCTTAACATTAAATCCAAATCTGCCCTTTTCATCTGGTTTCATCCGGATAGTAACCAAACCATGTCCATCTGTAAAACCATTCCCATTAGTCTGAAATTAAACAAAACAAAATTTGTACACAAGACTTAGGTATCTAAGTAGGTGAAGACTGAAACTGGGGAAACTGAACAGAGAGTTTAGTTATCATGGCCCTGTCATATGAATTGAATTAATTGAAGTCAGGTCTGTCACACTTATCACAGTCAGTCTATAGATTGAAGTCAGGTCTGTCACACTTATCACAGTCAGTCCACAGAATGAAGTCAGGTCTGTCACACTTATCACAGTCAGTCTATAGATTGAAGTCATGTCTGTCACACTTATCACAGTCAGTCCACAGATTGAAGTCAGGTCTGTCACACTTATCACAGTCAGTCCATAGATTGAAGTCAGGTCTGTCACACTTATCACAGTCAGTCCACAGATTGAAGTCAGGTCTGTCACACTTATCACAGTCAGTCCACAGAATGAAGTCAGGCTGTCACACTTATCACAGTCAGTCCACAGAATGAAGTCAGGTCTGTCACACTTATCACAGTCAGTCCATAGATTGAAGTCAGGTCTGTCACACTTATCACAGTCAGTCCACAGATTGAAGTCAGGTCTGTCACACTTATCACAGTCAGTCCATAGATTGAAGTCAGGTCTGTCACACTTATCACAGTCAGTCCACAGATTGAAGTCAGGTCTGTCACACTTATCACAGTCAGTCCACAGAATGAAGTCAGGTCTGTCACACTTATCACAGTCAGTCCACAGATTGAAGTCAGGTCTGTCACACTTATCACAGTCAGTCCACAGATTGAAGTCAGGTCTGTCACACTTATCACAGTCAGTCCACAGAATGAAGTCAGGTCTGTCACACTTATCACAGTCAGTCCATAGATTGAAGTCAGGTCTGTCACACTTATCACAGTCCCACAGAATGAAGTCAGGTCTGTCACACTTATCACAGTCAGTCCACAGATTGAAGTCAGGTCTGTCACACTTATCACAGTCAGTCCATAGATTGAAGTCAGGATCTGTCACACTTATCACAGTCCAGTCAGGAATGAAGTCAGGTCTGTCACACTTATCACAGTCAGTCCATAGATTGAAGTCAGGTCTGTCACACTTATCACAGTCAGTCCACAGAATGAAGTCAGGTCTGTCACACTTATCACAGTCAGTCCATAGATTGAAGTCAGGTCTGTCACACTTATCACAGTCAGTCCACAGAATAAGTCAGGTCTGTCACACTTATCACAGTCAGTCCACAGATTGAAGTCAGACCTGTCACACTTATCACAGTCAGTCCACAGAATGAAGTCAGGTCTGTCACACTTATCACAGTCAGTCCACAGATTGAAGTCAGGTCTGTCACACTTATCACAGTCAGTCCATAGATTGAAGTCAGGTCTGTCACACTTATCACAGTCAGTCCACAGATTGAAGTCAGGTCTGTCACACTTATCACAGTCCACAGAATGAAGTCAGGTCTGTCACACTTATCACAGTCAGTCCACAGATTGAAGTCAGGTCTGTCACACTTATCACAGTCAGTCCACAGATTGAAGTCAGGTCTGTCACACTTATCACAGTCAGTCCACAGATACAAGTCAGGTCTGTCACACTTATCACAGTTCCACAGATTGAAGTCAGGTCTGTCACACTTATCACAGTCAGTCCACAGAATGAAGTCAGGTCTGTCACACTTATCACAGTCAGTCCACAGATTGAAGTCAGGTCTGTCACACTTATCACAGTCAGTCCACAGATACAAGTCAGGGTCTGTCACATTTATCAGTCAGTCCACAGAATGAAGTCAGGTCTGTCACACTTATCACACAGTGTATCTGTCACACTTATCAGTCAAAGGCTGTCAGACACACACTGTCCACCAATTGAGGTCAGTTGTCACACTTCATCAGTCCAAGGTGAAGCAAAGACTCGTCTTTCTATAAGAGTACCAAGTTCTGTTTACAGTAATCAATCAGTATATTCATCTGACAACAATTTTTACCAGTGGTCAATAGGAAAGATAAAATTTAAAACTTGAAGAAGTAAGTTTTCTTGGACTGATTTTTCTGTCATTTACAGAATAAATACCGAGTACACTTATCATGTCAGTCCATAGAATAAAACAGTTTTGTTATAAATGTCACATTATGAAGTCATTTGTTGAAGTTTTCAATCTATTGTCAGTAATTATTTCAAATCACAGAATCAAGATTAAAATAGTCTGTAAATGTATGATCACCTGTCAGGGCAATTTCATCAGTCCACAAAGCCATGGAGGACACTTACACGATTCAGTGCCAATAGTTCGAAGTCAGGCCTGTCATTCTTATCACATTCAGTGCTACTTACATTTCTGTCACCTTATCACAGTCAGTCCACAGATTGAAGTCAGGCCTGTCACACTAATCACAGTCACCAAGTCCAAAAACTGTCATAACTTATCAATTTGGATCCAAAAAACAGAATAATCCTGTCAAAAAAGACTTTTGACAGTAAATACATAAAAAAAGGAACAGCCAAACTCATGTCACACTTATCGCAGTATGAAACCGTGAACTTATCACAGTCAGTCCACAGATCTGATAAAAAAAATTTGGTCAAGAATTAGGTATCAGACCACAATAAACTTAATTCAAGCAGGGACACTTATCACACCAGAAAATGGGATTTGTCACGCCAAACACAGTAAAAATACCCACAAGTCTGTCACACTTATTGTCTCCATAGAAAAGTCAGTCTGTCACACTTATCACATTTGTTTAATGTTCTTAAATGTTGGCCATAATTGAAGTCCTTCTGCCCACTTATCACATTTGATAGTGTCTTCTCGTTTGTCACATTTTTACAGTGATGTTGAATGTCACACTTATGCAATTCACAGAACGAAGTCATGTCATAGAAGCCACTATTTAGTCAGTCTAACACAGATACAAAGTCAGTTTTTTTACAGTCAGCCACACAGTATAACACGTATATCATAAGTCAGGCCTGTCACACTTATCATAGTCAGTCACAGGTATATCAGTCTAGCACACACACAGTCACACAATAAGTCAGGTCCCACACTTATCAGTCAGTCCACATGGACAGTCACTACATATCACAGTCAGTCCACAGATTCTCAGGTCTGTCACACTTATCACTCAGTCTAGAGAATGAACAGATTTTCTGTCAAATCACATTTGTTATATTTCGGACACCTCTCCACTGTTTAACAGGTTATCACACTAATTAGAGCCCCCACACACACACACCTTCATACATTAAGTAGGTGACACAACACCAAGTACTCAACACACAATTTCTGTCACAAAAAATCATTTTATCATGACATTAAATAGATTTACACAAAACTTAAACATTTTAGACTCATACAGACTCGTAATTGTAAACACTTTTCACATTATCACAGTCAGAAGATTGAAGTTGTCTGTCATTGTTTCACATAGATGTCAGCCTTCACAGTGTATTTTGATTTATTTCATTTTTCTTTTGGGGTCAGTCCATATATTAAGGTGTATATCATAGTATATATATATATATATATATATCATATATATATATATATATATATATATATCTTCTAATGGTCAAAAGACACACAATCTGATTGATCACTCCTGCTATTATCACACTGCGATGTGCAAGAGTGATTCTGACTCCATACTATTTACGCTGTAACACTGTAGCCGGCTATACGGTCTAGTCCTCCCCATCACGGTGACACGTGTTGTGACCTACTTCTGTCAAGTTACACTAGTAGAGAAGTGCTGTCATTCGTGGAATGTCAAGGTAGCTGTGGTTACATTCACCACCACTGGAAAATGATTTTTTTTTTCATTCATTCGCCGGTCAACAAAGAGATTTAGTGTGTGCATGAAGAGTTTATTTTGTTGGAAATGACTTTGTGTGACAAAACAGTTGGTCACAATAATGACACGTTTAAGTCCATAGTTAAGATCCAACGTGTAAGTGATGACTGTTTTTTCAGAATGTATTTCTTCATGTTATATTCCTTTATTAAACAATATTAGGTACACATATGAAGCCTTTTCAGCCCACTTCAAGTCGATTCAACGATTTATACCCAAACATAGGCCCCACAAATAAGGTTTATCCGTTCTAGCCTATCTTATTATTCATCTCTCGCATTAATAAATTAATGAGGCAATCAATGCAATGTTTAAGTAATAATTAAGGCATTTTCTCTAGATGAAACTGGATCAATTAATTTGTTTTGGCATATCAAGAGAACAGAGTGTTGAGGCTCATTTGTGTGAGGCTCACTGGTGAGTTTGCAGGCTCAATGGTAAGTGGCGAGGCTCACTGGTGCATGTTGAGGCTCATTATCATATTATATATATATATATATATATATATATATATATATATATATATATAACACAACTTCGAGTCGCAAGACGCAGGACTATTTATAGATTGTGGAATTCCCGAATATGTCGACAACTCGCGACAGCCGAAAAAAAACACTATAGTGTGGAGACGGGAAGCAAGAGTGTTGTTTAAAGTGGGTCAAGATGGATGACAGCAAGCGTGTTGTTTATATTAATTAATAAGGCGGCGTATTACGACACGGGACTAGTATTTTTAAAAACATCGTCTTTTACGCATGTTCGATTATTCTGATATTTGCAGAAAAAGACGAACTTTGAATAAATCTCAAGAAGACCAGTTCTGTGAGTAGTAAAGTCCCAGGCTACCCTTGGCTTTCTGAGGGGCCACTAAATCTATCCATTGGAGATAACGAGATTTGATATAGGATCAAGATATTAAACAAATCTCTCAAGTGAAAGTGCATGAGTTGTATATTTTTGTTTACTGCAGGTAACCGGCAATAAAATTGGTCTGTATATAACTAGATTAAAGTGGGCTATAAATCGAACGTCAATTGTTGCACAATACAATCTAACCAGTAACTCAAGTCGACCGGCTGGATATTTTTATTACCGAAGCTATGGTGCAAGAAGAACACAAAAATTGTTACTCTAAGACAGAGGTGGGCAATTTTTTTAAACCGCGGGCCACAAAGGGTATTTAAATTTGACAGAAGGGTCGGACCCTGAGCGTATAGTTGAATTATTGAATACAAAATATTTTTAAAAAATGTAAAAAAGGTCCTCAGTGCCGTAGCGAGCTTAACTCGCGCCCGGGGCACAATACCTTTTTTTGAGCGCCCCCATTCGAAAACCATAAAATTATATATGTAAAATATACCATTTGCCGCCCCAATGTGAGTAGCGTCCTGGCATGATGCCCCCTGCCTACCCCTCGCTACGCCTCTGAAGGTCCTTGATGTAAACGAGCGGAGGGAAGCATCGCGCAGGCCGGGTCAAAGGCCAATGTCTGGTCAAGGACCAACTGTTTAAATGCATAGTATGGAGTTGGCGTCGCTAGAAATTTTTCCAGGGGGGGGGCAAAAATTTTCCAGGGGGGGGTAAATAACAACTTTATGACATTTTTTTTTAAATGTAAGGGGGGGGGGCAAATGCCCACCTCCTATATGACATTTTTTCAAAATGCAGGGGGGGCAAATGCCCCCCTTGCCCCCCCCCATGAATACGCCCATGCTTGCACCCCTCCCCTTCTCAGGACTGGTAGTAGTAAAGCACTTACCTGTCAAGCCAGACAACGAAGAGAGAAGAACGTGTCGAAAGTCAGATACATTTCTTGAACAAAGCAGGTAGTTGACACATGACTTAACCCTCATCAGCCTGGTCATGAAGATCGCAGCAGACGAGAGGTTGCCCAACAGGCCCAGAAGGCACAGGCCAGGGATGTAGTACTTCTGGATCTGATTCAAAACCCAGAACCTTCGTCTGTTTAAGGTCGTCCAGGTCGTTGTAATAGTAATCCATGCGATCATCATAAAACAAAGATTCAGATTGGTTTTCTGCCGTTGAGTTCACTCCAGAGATGGTCGTGTTTGTAGTAACCCTTACACTGCTGTCGTACATTCTCATGTCTTCAAACTGCATTTTTTTATACTTTTCTAATTATAATCTTGAAAGAAAAAAGTAAACGTGAGTAATGGTGTTGTTGAAATATTCAGACAGATAACACGATTAAATTAATTTTTTTTTCAAAAATTTCTTTAGAAAAATGTCTTTCCAGTAAACAAAATTATTCTAGGAAAACATTTAAATTGAAAAATAAACAAAGTTAAAGTTTTTCTTCAATATAAATGTTACCGACATTTTATTTTTGGCATAACACTTTAAATCAATGAATATTTTAGGTTTAATTTTTTAGAGCATTTTCGAAAAAAAAAATGCTCTATTGTCCCCGTTTTGTCTGTCTGTCTGTCCGTCCGTCCGTCCGTCATCACCCTAGATCTCAACAACCATAAGTCAGAGACCCATGATGTATATATCATTTTGTAGGTCTTGGCCTGCCAAGAAATGACTTTTTTTCATTTCGCGATCTGACCTCTCAGGGCCGTAAAAGGGGCCTTAGTACCGTTTTTTTACTATATAAGCTATATTAATAAAGGAGCGCTATATCTCAACAACTTTAAGTCCTAGACCCATGATGTATATATCATTTTGTAGGTCTTGGCCTGCCATGTGTACATCGAAAGTTCATTTTGCGATAGGACCTCTGAGGGCCGGGCTTCAGGGCTCCTAAGGGGCTTATATATTATATATACACCTTGTACGTTCAATAGCCCGTTCATTTGGTGCGAAATACTGCAGCATGTAGTTTCACCAAGATTTATTAAGAAACTCATCAAATGAAATAGTAAGCTTGTGTTCTGAGTTTAGTTGAAAGTATCAGAGCTATGCAACAATTGACGGAGTTTTCGGACGATTAAATGACTATAATTTCGAATGTTTTCAATTATGAGTCCTATTTCAGTAACCACAAACCACTTGTAGTTAGATTTAAGAGACAATAATTTTTTTTCAAATATAAAGAAACGTCTTTATAATTTTTTTTTTTACAAATATATGCATTACACAATTGAATTTATAAACATTTCCAAAATTTACAAATATTTACTGAAAGCTAACAAACGTACTGATACATAACACGAAAATGCGCTAACACGTCCTGTGTCCAGAATGGAACAGGCTTAATTGCTTGTTTTAACCTTCGACTACTTCTGATACACATTTTAAAATCCACGACTACTTTTATAAAAGTGTAAATCGATAATTACTTTCTGTATAAATCAATTATTTACTTTCTGTATAATTGTCTAAATCAATGATTTACTTTCTGTATAATTGTCTAAATCAATGATTTACTTTCTGTATAATTGTCTAAATCAATGATTTACTTTCTGTATAAATGTGTAAATCAATGATTTACTTTCTGTATAAATGTGTAAATCAATGATTTACTTTCTGTATAATTGTCTAAATCAATGATTTACTTTCTGTATATGTGTAAATCAATGATTTACTTTCGGTATAATTGTGTAAATCAATGATTACTTTCTGTATAATTGTGTAAATCAATGATTTATTTTCTGTATAAGCTTTCAAAGGTAACAAAATATGTAACAGTAGAAAAGGTTTGTACAAATGTGTATGGTTTAAGTCTAAGGAACTACTTTTTTACATTCCGGTAGGCTATATTATAATAATAAAAGTCTATTTTTTTAATTGCTTACATTTCAGTGTGAAATGTATTTAATAACCTTACACTATATGTCTCCGAGGTCTTTGCACAATCGCAGAGATTTTCAACCTTTTTTATCCTGCGGACCCCTTAAACATTCCAAGCTCGGGTGGCGGACCCCCATAGCCCAAGGCGCCCTGGCCTCAACTTTTCGTACCTCAGGTTGGGCCGGAATATGTCTTAAGTCTGCGGATGCAATTTACTTAAATTCTCCTAACCGGTAGGCCTAGCCTAAGTTACGGGCAAAACATGTAAAAAAAAAAAAGGTTGGTCAACATTGGTCCCCATTGCAATGAAGCCGAGTGACATATGTTCTTGATTTCCGTTTTCTTTTTCGCTCGTCTTGTCTTTGGCTTCTTGAACATCAGAATTCTCCAGGTTCTAGTCAGTCTTCCTCTTCACAAATTTATCCATGCTACTAGCCTTGGACAGTTTACTTATACAAATATTGATAAACACACGACCAACAACAGTTTAGTCCCGTTGACTCAGATCTCACAGGGAAAAAAATTAGAGACAAAGTTTCAGAGTAGGGAGGGTTAAAGGAGGTAACTAACTAGCAGTAAAAAATATTTCACATTCTGATGATGTCACATTTTAAAATTAAATCGCCGACTGTAATAGAACAAATACAAATCTCATGAAATATTTTGAATTGTTTACCAACATTTTAAAAAGTATTTGTCACATAAGCAACGTCAAATAACAACAGAACAACACAATAGGTTCATCACTAGAATTTCGCACCGTTTTATCGATGCGTTAGCGAAAAGTCCCTATTACGAAAAATCTACTTCCAACTAAAACAATCTGTGGGTGTCATTTAAAATTAACATGCTAAGTGTATACTAGCAATTTGATATCAAAAACTTTTGTCTAAGATTATTTCTAGGCCAATCTAGGCTTAAATTTAGATCTAGGCTCAGTAAGTAAGAAATATTGCCAAGATGACATGACTCAAAAACTCACTGCACAAGTACATGTAGTATGCAGCCTAGTTCAGACTTCTGACGAAAATATAAGGAAATACCGCGAAGTTTTCAAGTCTGTGCCTGAAACGTTGACATAGCTAGTATTTTTTATTCAGCTAAAAGCTAACCAATCGACGAAACCAAACAATACTTTATACAAGAAAATTCACTACTTTCCTTGACTTGCCCACGGACCCCTTTGAAGCTCCCCACGGACCCCCAGGGGTTGAAAACCTCTGCACTATCGGATGTGGTGGGCACCATAAAAAAAAAACCAGTCTCGTAATTGGTCTATAGGATCTAAGAGATTATAAGGGGTGGTCACTTAAAATGTGTACCAATAACACTTACTTAGTTACTTTAGTTGTTTTTTTTTAAACATGGATCTCACTTGACAATATGGCTGTAGTTGGGCTTTATTAAAAGCGGGGGGGGGGGGGAGAGGAGGGATTTTTTAATCGCGGTCCATTTGACTATTTCAGGGACTTACCACACACTTAATGAAGAAAACATAAAATATTCTTAGAGGAAGCTTCAAACATTTCATTAAACATTAGTAAATATTTCACAATTTTTGTTTCTAAAATAAACTTTTAGGATGAAATGCGCCAATAAATAAATCATACAAATATCATACCGATATTTATATAATATAATGATAATCTCATGTCGATTTTTATTTACCATTATAAGAAGAACTAAAAAGTGATTCGCTTCGTTATTCTAAATTATATCTATTAATTGACTCGACTTTAATTCAAATTTAGAATTTACATGTGTGCTAAGTTTGAGAAATCTCACTAAGTTAGAACAGGTTCAGAAGTGAGTTACAAAATTAGAGCACAAACCCACACACACCCACAAAAAGTGAAAATAATTAAAACATAAATTATGGTGCTCCCGTATTAATGCAGCGTCTCAATGGCTTTATCCAGCTTCGATTAATGTTACTTTACCTATTTGTATAGTCTTATTAATATAATAACGAAACATAGATACTTCTCGAATCAAAATGTCAGTAGGGTAAAAAAATAATATTACACAATGAGCGCGATCTCTTGACAAATATGACATGTTATCCTCCGATGAATATTTATTTATAGTTCAGTGGATTGCACTCGTTTTTTATGACGTCTCCTTATAATTTAATGAAACTAGAAACAATAATAATAATAAAATTGAGTGTTTTTTTTTTTTTGTTGAAGGTTTCTTACCTTCCACTGCACGCTGCTAGAGATATCGCCTAGATGATATCTCCATGGCTGTTAGACAGAAGTGATCACATTAAAACTCATTTAGAGAAATCAATATTAACAGCGCGTTGTTTTATGGATTCCTCTTCCCCCCCCCCCTTCCCCAAGACTTAAACCACCTTTTTATATAAATTTTGTTTTTTTAAATCCCGATTTGTATTTTTAAGAAATAAACAAAATGTCACGACAATAGACACATGTATTGTAACAGGTTCCCCCCCCCCCACACACACACCTTCAATAATTAAAACTTATAAAATAAAAATAAGCACCGTTTTTTTTGGTCTGTCTTATATGTCAAGTTCAAATAACTCTTCTTGTTAAGGGGAGATAATGGAAAAAAAAATAGTTTGATTCTGGACAAAGTTGTTGTAACGTGAGACTGCTGCAGGGGGAGGAGGTGATAGGGGGAGTTAAGGGGGGAAGTGAGGAGGGAGGTGGGTGAAGTCTAAAGTTCAAAACCTGTAATGGTAAAAAAAATATTAAAACAATGTTTTATAACGTGATCTATATCATGTTTGTCTGCCAATTGGTTTAAATATACATAAACATCACATTCATTTTAATCTCTTGTACCTGCATACATATAGTCACACAAGCACACACACACACTCACACACACTCTCACTCACACATATACACTCTCACACACACTCACTCACACACACTCTCTCTCACACACACTCACACACTCTCAATTACACACACACTCACACTCGCACACACACACATCCCCATATATATATATATATATATATATATATATATATATATATATATATATATATATTAGTATTACTGACCTCTTTGTATAGTCTTATTAATATAATAACGAATGCCTGTGAACGTTTCTGTCATCTAATGATGACGTTCTTTGATTATGTCGAATCTCTGTAGCATTTTTATAGTAAAGATGAACTTACTATATCTGTTGTAGTTTTATATACGAAACTCCTTTAATTTCTAGCTTGCAGCAGTAGTAAACTCATGTGCATATTACATCTTACTTATTACCCAACCTTCTCTAAAAAAAAAACTGCTGAGTAATGCATGCACCAAACAACCTAAAAGACTTTTTTCGTCATATATGAAAGACCTTTCGAAACAGCGTAGACCTTTCTTATCGGAAGGGGGGAAGGTGGACAGACACTTGTTTTAAGGTTCAAGGAATTGTAACAATGAACAGAAATGAGACTTGATGACCTATAGACAGACCACTTGATGACCTATGGTCCGAAATGTCCAACAAGCGTGACAGAGAAGAAGCCATACATATAAACATAAAATATATTTAAAAAAACGACTGTTGAAAGATATGAAGAGAGACAAAATTTTTAAGGTTTTAGTTTTAAAATACACGGACATTTTACGTCAACAGAAATCATCATGTACTAGGCTTTCTATCCTTACAAAAAAATAACAATGAGTGTATTTAAGTGCGTTAGAGTGTACATATTTGAAATGATAAGTTTACTAGCTGTACCCTGCAAAACCTTTGCATAGAGTTAGGCTTGATCGGTAGGCTAGGTTATTTTTGGTTTCGGGCAGATCCCATTTTTTCATTATTGTATTTTAAACTGGAATACTGTTGTATTAATTCTTTACTTTCGATTTAACGCAGAGCCCAAATCGCTTATACATATATATATATATATATATATATATATATATATATATATATTATTTTATAGATATATCAAGGCTGGCTAGCTACAAGTCTTTTGTTACAAAGGTAGTTCTTAGCAGAGCCGTTCTTAGGTTTTTTTTGGGCCCGTAGGAAAAGACTTCCAGGGATGTGTGGGATCCCTAAGCCAAAGGTCATGTCGGGCCCTCAACACCATAATTAATGTAAATTAATAATGGAAAGGGACTCTTTGACATTAGGGTCCATACGTGCTTGCATAATTAACCTATCCACAGGAGCAGATCTGGTTCTTTGTGCTTTGTTAGACAAACACTAGCACACATAAGCAAACACAAATAAACACGCACCGTACAGCCATATTTTAACCATTTATTGATTGCTTTTTTAACAGTTGACGAATACAGCAGAATCGTGTATTTGCACTCTAAATTGTGAGGCAGGCTACATTCTGAAAATCAGAGCCCTGTTTACTTTTTCAGGTACCTTAGGTAAAGTACATTTGTAGAACCAAGACAAAGGTACATTTATGGAACTTAGGCAAAGTGCATTTGTGAGACCTATGCAAAGTGCATTTGTGGATCCTAAGCAAAGGTACATTTGTGGAACCTAGGCAAAAGTACATTTGTGGAACCTAGGCAAAGGTACATTTGTGGAACCTAGGAAAATATACTTTTGTGGAACCTAGGCAAAAGTGCATTTGTGGATCCTAGGCAAAGGTACATTTGTGGATCCTAGGCAAAGGTACATTTGTGGATCCTAGGCAAAGGTACATTTGTGAATCCTAGGCAAAGGTACATTTGTGGATCCTAGGCAAAGGTACACTTGTGGATCCTAGGCAAAGGTACATTTGTGGATCATAGGCAAAGGTACATTTGTGGATCCTAGGCAAAGGTACATTTGTGGATCCTAGGCAAAGGTACATTTGTGGATCCTAGGCAAAGGTACACTTGTGGATCCTAGGCAAAGGTACATTTGTGGATCCTAGGCAAAGGTACATTTGTGGATCATAGGCAAAGGTACATTTGTGGATCCTAGGCAAAGGTACATTTGTGGATCCTAGGCAAAGGTACACTTGTGGATCCTAGGCAAAGGTACATTTGTGGATCCTAGGCAAAGGTACATTTGTGGATCCTAGGCAAAGGTACATTTGTGGATCCTAGGCAAAGGTACATTTGTGGATCCTAGGCAAAGGTACACTTGTGGATCCTAGGCAAAGGTACATTTGTGGATCCTAGGCAAAGGTACATTTGTGGATCCTAGGCAAAGGTACATTTGTGGATCCTAGGCAAAGGTACACTTGTGGATCCTAGGCAAAGGTACATTTGTGGATCCTAGGCAAAGGTACATTTGTGGATCCTAGGCAAAGGTACATTTGTGGATCCTAGGCAAAGGTACATTTGTGGATCCTAGGCAAAGGTACACTTGTGGATCCTAGGCAAAGTTACATTTGCTCGCTATTAGCAAAATGTATTAGTAGTGACTTTGGCAAAAAAAAGTTGTTCAGGCTACTACCGCTTGCCAATATAGGACTACTAATAAGCTTTCTAATCTAGGCCCCCAACTGTTAAGTCTTTTTAGCCCCCCCCCCCAACAATAAAAGCTCCCAACAACTGCCTTCTTCCTTTTTAATGCAGTGGGGGGGGGGGGGGGGCGGCAAGGAAGTCGTTTTGTTTTCACTGTACGGCTCCCTTCTAAAAAGTGGAATGCCGTTTAAATAAATGATTTTCTTTGTCAGAGAAATCAGACTTTTTTTCACCGTGCATTTTCCAATCTTTCAGAGTTTAAAAAAAAAATATAAATAAATTAAACATAACCTTTTATATTTTTTTTTGTTTAAAAGAAATTAAACGTACACATTATTACTGTAAAAAAAATATTTTGAATTCTGTGGATTCTTAAAAAAAATGTTTTCCCGGAGGCTATTATTATTCCGAAACCAAACAACGAGTCATTTTGAACGAGTCATAATTAACTGTCGCTAGGAGGCTTTTGAGGCTGTCATGACATGACATTGGGATACATAATGTCGAGAAATGGCAGCGAGAAAAATAAAGTTTTTGACTGCAACCTTGACATCCTATTTTTTTTTTTTAAATGGAAAGATTAATTCTGAAAGACTGAATAATGAATTATTAAAAGGTCTCAGTAGCACGACGGTCCGAACACCAGAGCAATTGGTTAATATAATTATCTAAATTAGTTTGTCTTACTTTGTTAATGAAATGTTTTAAAATATCTTAAATAAACAACCATAATGGTTTTTTTTAAATCATCATTGTTGTACGCTCAAACGGTTTTACTCTCGGTGGAATTGTACTAAACCTCGCCAATAACAAAATCAATAAGTCACTATTCAATAATGACAACAACAACAAAATGCCTGTGCTAAAGTTAAGAGACAAAGACTATATAAGGAAGTTTCACCTATAGTACATCAAATCGTATTGTTGCGGCCAAATGGATTTCTACTTCCTGTCTAATGCAAAGGCTCTCAACATTTTGAAGTCGCGAAACACTAAATTAAACATTTTGAGGTACACTTACAATTCTTTCTTCTTCTTTCTTCCTTTATCGCTTAACCCGTGGGTGGGTCGTTGGGGCACCGTTGTTGACTGAAAACCAGTTCCCGCCATTTTTTTCCGGTCCTGAGCTGCCTTTTTGGGGAGTCGACGAACGACAGGCCGGTCCATTCTTTGATGATGTCTGCCCATCTCTTCTTTTGTCCTCCCCTCTTTTTCCTTCTTCCGTTGGTTGTACCTTGCATGATTGTCTTTGCAAGACCTTCACATCTCGCAACGTGTCCGTACCATATAACAGTTTCCTCTTCTTGACTATAGTGAGAATACTCTTACAATACATCCATCCTAAATGCAGGGTTTGTCTGCCAACTAAAGCATATTGAAAAAAAAACCATTTCTCGCAAATAAAACGGCTAACGTCTTGGGATGATGACGTCATCTTATGGAGTCTACGAATTGCTTTTCAGGTCACAGCTGACCCAAGTCACGTGTTCACTTAGTAAAATATTTATTTATATTAAAAATTAGGGCACATGCTCTTTTCTTTATATGTGTGTGTATAAAAGCATTACTGATCTAGGACACTTGAACTGTTCATTATAAATGGGTATTATAGTATTGCAGATCTGTGGCACTTGACATGTTCATCAATCATGTATATGCGTATTACAGTATTACAGACCAGTGTCACCTGATATGTTCATCATGCAGTTACATTACAGTATTGCTTATCAAGAGTAGGCTGAGGGATTAGCCCATAGTGTAACTACATACTAATGTATCATGTTCTTTTCTTTGAGTACATTTAAAATCCTCTATTGTGTTTAAGATTCTGTACTTATATCTTCTTTATTTCTGACCATCTGCTGATCGTATTTTGTTTCTAATTTTTTGTTGACTGCCAATTTTCATTCACTGCCTTTGGGTAGTTAGTTTTAATGACTTCTTTCTCTTGTAGGCTAAATGCATTGATCTTTGCAAAGACGTAGCAAGACTTTAGGGAGTACTTATAATATATATTTGCTGTTTCATACAAACAGCAACTAATTGAAAATCAATGGCTTATTTATAGATTGCATCAATCGAACTGATAATCTGAACTAAGAAGAATTATTACCCTTTATAGAAGTAATAGTACACTTTTTAGAAGTAATATTACACTATATACAGTAATGGTACACTTTATAGAAGTAATAGTACACTTTTTAGAAGTTATATTACACTACATACAGTAATGGTACACTTTATAGAAGTAATAGTACACCTTATAGAAGTAATAGTAGATCATAAAGAAGTAATAGTACACTTTGTAGAAGTAATAGTAGTGTAGTAAACTATATTAAGTTGACCAACCGTCCTACTTAAGGGAGGATAGTCCTTTTTTTAATGTCCTCCCTCGAAGCGTGTCATCGAGGAGTGTCATCGAAGAGTGTCTCCGAAGAGTGTCATCGAAGAGTGTCATCCATTTTCCAATTTTTCCATTTTAAATGACTAATCCGAAATCCATAATTTAAAAAAAAAAACAGAACTCGATAACATAGAACAACAACGCGATTCATGCTGTTATTATCAAAGAGAGCAGCAGCTACTGAATCCAATGCCTTAAATTATGTCTGATTTAATGGAGTTTCATATTGAATCTTGTGTTGGGATTTTTTCTTAAGAAATCACAGACACTGAAAAAGGCGACAACTGTCTCTTTAAAATAAATAAAGAGAATGGGTTATTTTTAGATTCTAAAAAAATATTTTTTTTCTTTTTAATTTAATTTAATAAATGCAGAAGTTGAAAGATTTATTTATGATTTGTTGACGAGATTGAAGGGTAATAGTCATAACCAAGGTTGTTAGTATCGAAGTATCGGTATCGGCCAATACAGTATCGGCGATACTTTTTTAGGATTGGTTGCTGTATTGCCGATCCTTTTTGTATCAAGAATTGATTTGTGTATCGCCGATACATTTTAAACGGAAAATTTTCGATACTCGATACCAATATTTTCTATCGGTATTTAAAGAATGTATTGTAACAAACTCTAACAAAAAAAATTACTTTGCATCTTAAATTATTCCAAATGAAAAAAAAAATTATAATTCATACACCCAAAAGAATAACCCCACTGTTTGTATGTTTATCAGTTTCGAATAAAAATCAAAATATCACAATTGTACTGTTCATACAAGTCAGAAAATTCTTTTGCAGAAAAACAATAGCGATTTTAATACCTTGTTTTAAAAGTAATCTACATACATTCAACCACTACTAGTAATCATAGCCATCAACCCTACCAATATTAACACCGCCCACCTCCCCACCAATACAACCACAGTCGGCGATATCTATAAATGTTATTCTTATATTCTTTCATTTATTTACTTTCTTTCTATCAACTATTTGTTCAATGTTTCAATGAACGGCAGAAAAGAAAACTTTATTTCTTTTCTTATTGATCTGTCAATTATATAAAAAACTTGCACTTTTTATATTTTAAATAATAATATTTTTCTGTTCTCAAAAGTACTGGTATTGTATTGGTATCGATTTCGGCAATACTTGAGTATTTGTATTGGTATTGGCGATACTATTTTCATGAAGTATTGGTATTGGTATTGACGATACAATTTAAGAGTATTGTTAACAACCCTGGTCATAACAGAAGTGTTTGTCTCAATATTTAATTAGAAGGATAATATGGATGATTTTTTTTGTTCCAGATCTTTCCAATACATTGACTAAAAATGTGCATTGAACGGATAAATACTAACAATTGCAACACACAATGTTGCATTTTTTTTCCATTCACTTATCTTGTTGTGATGTATTCTTTATCGTTGTTGCAGAGAGTATACCATTTCTTTGAATTTATGTCTTCATTAAATACACGTCCCCCTGAAAAACCCCCATCCATTGTAAAAAGGAAAAATAGCAGTCACGGTCCAGAGGCGTACCTAGGGTGGGAGGGGGGGGGGTCCAAATTCGAAAGGCTCCCCCGGGCCACAGCTTGAGAGGGGCCGCAAAATATTTTTTTACATTAAATATCAAGTACATTATTTCATGTCATGGTGTCGAATGTCAAAATGTAGGGCCCCTCAATGAGGCCAAGTTCCCGGGCCCCCAAATCCATAGGTTCGGCACTGCAGTCACCTTAACTATATTGCAGAAATAGTACACCATATTGAAGGGAAAGTATAGTGGAAAAAAGAGCTGATAAAATAGAATAAATTGTACACTACATTGAATACATATTCAGTTTACGATTTACCAAAGAAATAATGCAATAGGCTGAAACAATTATACAATAAAAAGGGTAAATTAGTACAGTAATTTTCAACTATATTTTTATTTTTTTTAAAATCCCAGTTTTTCCAAAACATCGTCCAATTAATTCAGTCGTGATGTTAGCCTGAGTTATTTCCCGCCATCGTCTTCAATTAAAATGTCTGATACGCCAATATGACGACACGATGCATGTCACGAATACAACCGACAGGGTGAGAAGCATTTTCGCCTTGTTTGGTTTGCAGCGTTCTTTTCAAGAGACAAATTATTAAAAACAACAATTGAGTTGTGAGATTTGTAATTTAAAAACCAAACAAACATGAAATTGTGTTGTATTAATATTTGAGACATACACGTATTGAATAATTAAGATTGATATCCTTAATATTTTCTTGTATAGAATTTTAAATAATGAAATCAGCACGGACAGAAAAAACAAGCAATTTAAGTCTTTTCCGTTTCGGACAAAGGACATTTTAGAGCATTTTCGTGTACGCAGTGGCTACGGTTACGCCGGACGAAATCCGTATTTTTTCCCGGGTGACAGCCATAGATTTTGCTGGGTTTTGATAAATAGAGAGGGAAGTAATCATGTTGAATAACTGTTACAAATATAAATAATGATTACGCCCCCTTTGATTAGCTTTTATTATTTATACTTAAAATATAAGCAAAAAACGGTACTTAAAACGCCCCCTTTTTCGGCCCTGAGAGGTCAGATTGCGAAATGGACTTTTTATGTACACTTGGCAGGCCAAGACCTACAAAATGATATATACATCATGGGTCTAGGACTTATGGTTGCTTAGATATAGGGCGCTCCTTTGTTAATATAGCTTATATAGTAAAAAAAACGGTACTTAATACGCCCCCTTTTTCGGCCCTCAGAGGTCAGATCGCGAAATTGACCAAACTGTTTTCTTGGCAGGCCAAGACCTACAAAATGATATATACATCATGGGTCTAGGACTTATGGTTGTTGAGATCTAGGGTGATGACGGACAGACAGACAGACAGACAAAACGGGGACAATAGAGCATTTTTTTTTCGAAAATGCTCTAAAAAAGCTGAAACTGACTGAAACCAAGCACAGCTTTTATGTTACACTGAAAAGATTATAAAGAAAATTAACATTGCATTTAGAATACGTGCTCCATCTAATGCTCAATGCAGGATATTTTATCACTCACGTTCAGATATTAAAGATGTTAATATTTTTATGTCAGGGGTCCATAAATATGAGCTGAAGTAATTATAATTTTGTTCAAATTTTACCTGGGGGGACTTGATAAATAATTGATTAAGTATATTGAATAATTAGAGTACGAGTTGATTTAATTAGCGTCCAGATATCGTTCGAGAAAGTAAAATGCCCATTGATTAAATGAAGACATTTTTTAAAAAATAATATCATCGCGTTCAGAACCGTCTTAACTAATAGGTTTACGAACGTGCATGCGTTCACAAAAATAACAACTGAAATTTTTTAAAAGGAATATACCGTAAGATAACCTATATACATATTTCGGTTTACATTGTAGACAATCATACAGTTTTACAATGGACATGATATTCTTTGAAATAAAAATTTTCTAGGGCGTTACACCCATGGGCGTCGCTAGGAATTTTTCCGGGGGGGGGGGCAAAGATTTTCCAGGGGGGGGGGCAAATAAAAACTTTATGACATTTTTTTTAAATGTAAGGGGGGGGGGAGCAAATGCCCCCCTCTTATATGACATTTTTTCAAAATGTATGCAAGTGGGGGCATTTGGGCCCCCCCCCCCATGAATACGCCCATGATTACACCTATGCTAAAATGTCCCCACTCACATTTTAGCTACCGAATTATTAGAAAGGATAACAGCTTTTTTTGTATTCAAAATTACTAAAAAAAAAAAAATTCGATAAAAACTTACTGAAAATAAAATGTAACATTTTTTAAACCAATTTTTTCTCCATTTTTTTGGTTTTGGACACAAAAACAAAATATAAACAAGACAAATACAATGTCGTACTCTGAACAAAATTTGAAGTTAATAAAGGTAGAACAATGGGGGAAATGAATGTAGCCAGCAAAAGAAACGTGCTTTTAAAGTTAGCAGGAAAATAGTTTATAGCCAGCAACCCCCCCCCCCCCCACACACACATACACTGACTCCGACCATTACTCATAGATTTCACAGCAATACTGTGCCTTACATTACGGAAATGGAGCAAGGAACGGAAAGGTGAGTGTTTTGAAGACAACGCGTGATAATACAAATTAAGACAAACGACGTCCAACAAACCGTCAGCTGCAGGGCATGGCAGAAGAGATAACAGAGGAATAGATGGAGAAATAGAAGAAACATCACAGAAATAGACACGTAAGAAAAAGAAAACAACGCAGAATTTCACAGCGGAGAAAAACAAAATATTTTATTCAATAATGGCTACAATAATGTTAATTCACGAAAACATATTTAGAATTTGTAGAAATGTTATCTTCCCAACCAATCCATGGACATCACCCCCCCCACCCACTCCCCTCCCACATACAGCCTAATCGTGCCAGCACATAGTAATAGGTACTAAACGGAACATGATCGATTAGTGTCGATTTCAGTGTAAATTTGGAAAAAAAATTGTGGCAAATACGCCAAGTCATTTTTATATTTAATTTAAAAAAAAATAAAAGCTAAAAAAATTTCATCGAAAAAATTTGCCAAAAATCAGACGAAATTCTTGTACAGGTCCATACAAATGTGGCTCAAACGCTAGAAAAAAGTAGGCTACTTTAAACACGCAATTAAGCCTGTTCCATTCTGGACACAGGACGTGTTAGAGCATTTTCGTGTTATGTATCAGTACGTATGCTATCTTTCAGTAAATATTTGTACATTTTGTAAATGTTTATAAATTCAATTGTGTAATGCATATATCTGAAAAAAGATATTAAAAAGACGTTTTCTTATATTTGAAAACAAAATTATTTTCTCTTAAATCTAACTACAAGTGGTTTGTGGTTACTGAAATAGGACTCATAATTGAAAACATTCGAAATTATAGTCATTTAATCGTCCGAAAACTCCGTCAATTGTTGCATAGCTCTGATACTTTCAATTAAACTCAGAACACAAGCTTACTATTTCATTTGATGAGTTTCTTAATAAATCTTGGTGAAACTACGTGCTGCAGTATTTCGCACCAAATGAATGGGTTATTGAACGTACAAGGTGTTTATATAATATATAAGCCTTAGGAGCCCTGAAGCCCGGCCCTCAGAGGTCCTGTCGCGAAATGAACTTTGATGTACACATGGCAGGCCAAGACCTACAAAATGATATATACATCATGGGTCTAGGACTTATAGTTGCTGAGAATGGGCGCTCCTTTATTAATATAGCTTATATAGTAAAAAACGGTACTAAGCCCCCTTTTACGGCCCTCAGAGGTCAGATCGCGAAATGGAAAAAAGTCATTTCTTGGCAGGCCAAGACCTACAAAATGATATATACATCATGAGTCTAGGACTTCTGGTTGTTGAGATCTAGGGTGATGACAGACCGACAAAAACGGGGACAATAGAGCATTTTTTTTTTTCGAAAATGCTCTAAAAATTAAACAACATCACAGAAATAAGATCCGTTAGCTATCTAAAATCTAAACAATGGCAGAACACGACGGGGGACGGGAAGATCCGTACCAGGTGGCCTTTTGCTGACAATCAGGGGCGGCATTTCCACCATTTTAACGATTTGTAGGCAACAAAATAATTTTAGCGCTATTTTAAAATTTACTGTTTCGATTATTTCCCCTGTTTTATATAATAGATCTAAAATTTTTTAAAAACATATTTGCTGGATAACTATTCGGTAAAAAACGTTGAAAGTCTAGATTCATCCGTTTAGTTTTTTTTCCTCTTAATAACTTCCTGAAGGCTGATCACTGCAGCAATTAGAGACCGGAGACACAAGACACTGATATTTATCCTGCTATAGAAGCGGTTTTCGATACGGTACTAGCAGTATACCCGGCGTTGCGCGGGAATATAGCGTTGCGGGGGGGGGGGGGGGAAGACATTTGTGAATGCATGTATTTATGCCCAAGTGTGATTTCTTTGACGGTGTGTCTAGCTGCAATGTGGTGTATGATCGCTTTTTTTTTTTTTTAAAAAGTTGATTTATGATAAATCATGCCCCGATGGAAATTATTACATTTACTTTGTCAAGGGCGTGCCAGGCTAGACCTGGTAACCATCGCCACCTCATATCCTCATGTCATACAAATTGCAGCATTAGTTGTCTCCCATAAACAGTAATTAATAGCTTCTGTCTATTATTAGCACATACATGCACTAGCACACACACACACACACACAGTTTTATGCAGAGACTGTAGTTCAAATTTTCGGACTAGATTAGCCATGGAAAAACTATCGCCCGCGGGCTAAATCCGGCCCGCCAACGCCTCTTGCGTCATGATATTTACTATATATTAGTTCATGTCAATACTCTGCTCTTAGTATTTACGAACCCAATGTGGCCCGTGATTCAAAACGTTTGCACACCCTCAGGATAGAATGTTGTCCCAGCTTTGTGTATTTGAATGGTAAAGTTTCACATCCTGTTGTAAATATTCCACAACTCTTAACTACAGCTAACTGAATACTCCTGATAATTTACAGAGTTAAATCAATAAGATATAACCACGGCTTACCCAGAGCAGGTCTACAATATCACCGTCTGATATAACTGGCATAGATCTAAATATAGAAACTATCTACGGAGAAACTCAAGTTGGTCTTTGAACAATTGTGTGTGACTGTCTGAAGAAATGAGATGTAGGTTTACTGTTGAGATGTAGGGTTACTGTTGAAATGCTGTTTTACTGTTGTCATCACTAGAGACACTAACTCTGGTCATCTGTATGTCATCACTAGGCACTAACACTTGTCATCTCTATGTCATCACTAGACACTAACTCTGGTCATCTCTAATGTCATCACTAGACACTAACTTGGTCGTCTCTGTGTCATCACTAGACACTGGTCATCTCTATGTCATCACTAGACACTAACTCTGGTCGTCTCTATATCATCACTAGAGACACTAACTCTGGTCGTCTGTATGTCATCACTAGGCACTAACACTTGTCATCTCTGTCATCACTAGACACTAACTCTGGTCGTCTCTATGTCATCACTAGACACTAACTCTGGTCGTCTCTATGTCATCACTAGACACTAACTCTGGTCGTCTCTATGTCATTACTAGACACTAACTCTGGTCATCTCTATGTCATCACTAGACACTGGTCATCTCTATGTCATCACTAGACACTGGTCATCTCTATGTCATCACTAGACACTGGTCATCTCTATGTCATCACTAGAGACACTAACTCTGGTCGTCTCTATGTCATCACTAGACACTAACTCTGGTCGTCGCTGTGTCATCACTAGACACTGGTCATCTCTATGTCATCACTAGACACTAACTCTGGTCGTCTCTATGTCATAACTAGGCACTAACTCTGGTCATCTCTATGTCATCACTAGACACTAACTCTGGTCGTCTCTATGTCATCACTAGAGACACTAACTCTGGTCGTCTCTATGTCATCACTAGACACTAACTCTGGTCGTCTCTATGTCATCACTAGGCACTAACTCTGGTCGTCTCTATGTCATCACTAGGCACTAACTCTGGTCATCTCTATGTCATCACTAGACACTAACTCTGGTCGTCTCTATGTCATCACTAGGCACTAACTCTGGTCGTCTCTATGTCAACACTAGGCACTAACTCTGGTCGTCTCTATGTCAACACTAGGCACTAACTCTGGTCGTCTCTATGTCATCACTAGACACTAACTCTGGTCGTCTCTATGTCATCACTAGGCACTAACTCTGGTCGTCTCTATGTCATCACTAGGCATTAACTCTGGCCATCTCTATGTCATCACTAGAGACACTAACACTTGTCATCTCTATGTCATCCCTAGATACTGTTTACAAAGATTTTTTTTTCAAACATCAGCACTTAAATTAAATACCCCCAGTTTTACATTATTTCGGAAGCTCTAACTGATAAAAAGAGTGTATCTCTCTATACTTATAAGACGCATTTGTTGTCTGGTCGTTCCATTATAACTCAAGATCCAGAAAACCAAATAACGTGAAATTTGTTACACATACACATAATTACATGGGAAAGGTTATAGGATATGTTTCGTTTCATTTCCTCGATGGGTAGTTTAATTGTAATTAATTATTTTAGTATTTTACTATAATTCCTCTGTGACGTCATTTCCCTATGATACATTTTTTTAAAATAGGTAACTCCCGGAAATTTCATTTGTGAACATGATGAAATCAATAGTCATATCTATTTACCTATCGTTTTATGTATTCGGAAGATTAAAATTAAGGCACTTTAATAAAACCTTAAATACGTTAATTAAAATGTTTCTGTGACATTATTAACATTATTAATGCAATCTCAATGTGTAGTTTAATTGTAATTAATATTTTAGTATTTTACTATATTAAAGTATTCACGGTATGGGATCGCCTTTCACTATAAATAAAAATCGCGCACCAAGTGAATGTGTAATTGAACGGACGGGGAAGAAAGGGTTAGGACGGGAAAAAAAAAAATATTGTTGTTGTTTTTTTTTTCATGCGTAAGTACTGGCTTTGCTGGATTAAAATAAGGCTTTCTGTTTATTTAAGAAGCGTAATTCTGACGTTTAATTGTACAGAGAGAGGGAGGGGGGGGGAGAGAGATAAAGAGAGAGGGGGCAGGGAGGAGAGGGAAGGAGGGGGCAGAGAGGGGGAGAGAAGGGGAGGGAGGAGAGAGGTGGTAGGGAGGGAGATTAAGGGGGAGGGAGGGAGAGGGAGGGTTGGAGAGAGATTAAGGGGGAGGGGGAGGGAGAGGGAGGGTTGGAGAGAGAAAGGGAGGGAAGGAAAGAGAAAGGAAGGGAGGGAGTAGGGAGGGAGATAGAGGGGGAGGGAGTGAAAGGGGAGGGAAGGAAAGAGGGAGAGAGAGGATGGGGAGGGGGAGGAGAGATAAAGGGATAGAGGGGGCAGGGGGAGAGAGGGGAGGAGGAAGGGAGGAAGGTGGAGAGAGGGGGACAGGGGTGAGAGAAGGAGGGAGGGATATAGGAAGAGAGAGGGAGATGGGAAAGAGGGAGGGAGGGGAGAAAGGGGAGGGAAAGTGAGAAAGGAGAGAGGGGGTAGGAGAAAAACAAAAGGTAAACAGAAAACCTTATTTTAAACCCGGGCAAAGCCGGGTACTTTAACTAGTTTTAATTAACAAATGGCATTATATTAAAAATTAAAATAATTTGAAATATTTGTGTTGTTGTGGTAACCAAAATAGTTTAATTTTTTTTGGCAAAAAATTAGTCTTTGTGAATATTTTAATTATAACAGGCCTTTTTCAACGATTAGCTTTAATTAGAGCATTTTCGAGGTACCATTTGTATCTTTTTTTTTAGAGTATTTTCGAAAAAAATGATCTATTGTCCCCGTTTTGTCTGTCTGTCTGTCTGTCTGTCATCACCCTAGATCTCAACAACCATAAGTCCTAGAGCCATGATGTATATATCATTTTGTAGGTCTTGGCCTGCCATGTGTGGATCAAAAGTCCATTTTGCGATCTGACCTCTGAGGGCCGAAAAAGAGGGCTTATTAAGTACCGTTTACTATATAATAGAGAGTTGCACGGGAGTCAAAATCACACCCAGTCCCACCCACTCCCGCGTTTTCAAACCAGTCCCACCCGCTCCCAAAAGAAATTCTCCCCAGTCCCACCCGCTCCCAAAAAGAAATTCTCCTCAGTCCCACCCACTCCATGAAAATTTGTCCCAACCCCACTCAAGCCCGCGAAAAATTTTCCAACCCTATCAAAAAATATTCTATTATAACTCATAAATAATAGTTTAAAAATTTGTTTGTAGAAATCCTCTCGAAAAACATACATAAAAAACATTTAAGATAATAAGTAAAATAAAGCAGTTCTACACAGTATTAGTCCATGTATAAATAAGAGGCCATTAACACTTTCTGGAGATTTTTTTCTCTACAACATTACCTGAATGCCTTGGAAACAATTGTTGCACAAGGCAAAATCTCATTAACAGGAACATTCCTATATTTTGCACCAATGTTTATCAACTTTGCAGCCAATTCTTGGAAACCACAGCCTTCGACAAATGAAAAGGGCCTGATGTCTTTAGCGTACATTGAAACAATGGTGTTTGTGATTTCTGTTTTAACCCGAACTGGAACCTGTTTAACAGTCTCTCTTGACTTGAATGAAGCTAGTCACTGATGTAATTTTTGGAACTGGTGATTTGTTTTTACAAAATTCGAGATGAGTCCACAGACCATTCGTACCATCACGTGCCTTCCAAGTTATAATGGTATCGCATCTTGAACATACCGCGAATGGCACACCCTCTCCATCCATATGCAAACGGTTTCAACTTTCCCAAATATTGCTCTTTCCACCATTATTTACGTAAACTGAATACGCTCGCTTTTTGTGTAAACTAATTTTGAATGTTTGCTTTATGATCCATTATTTCAAAATTAAAAAATAGAATTAGAGAAGTAAAAAAAATTCAGATCTACTTTTAAATTTAACGAATGGAAAATCACTTCCAAAAATAATAAATCGCGCATGCGCATTAACGAATTAAAACACCAAGCGAAGATTACTTTAGTATAACCACCTTGAAAAATAAATTAAAATATTTTAGCGACTTTTTTAAAGGTGCTTTTTAAAGAAATTTCAATAGCAATCATATCCAAGTCCGCGAGAGTCCCACTCAAACAAAACCCAAACCCACGGACTCCGCAAAAACAAAACCCAAACCCACGGGACTCCCGCAAAACAAAACAACTCCAAACCTACGGGACTCCCGATAAATTTATTTCCAATCCCGCGGAGTCCCGCGGATTCCGCGGGACCTCTGCGAATCCTGATCCCGTGCAGCTCTCTACTATATAAGCTATATTAACAAAGGATCGCCCTAGATCTCAGCAACCATAAGTCCTGTAGACCCATGATGTATATATCATTTTGTAGGTCCTGGCCTGCCATGTGTACATCAAAAGTCCATTTTGCGATCTGACTTCTGGAGGGTCGAATACTAGGGTCAGGTAGGGCACTGTTTTTTTTACTATATAAGCTATATTAACAAAGGGGCGTACAAATGGACGTAACTCATTATTTATTTATAACAGTTATTAAACATGACTTACTTCCTCTCTATTTATCAAAACCCATACCACGAAAATGCTCTAAAAGTCCTGTGTCCGAAACGGTAAGGCTTAAATTGCTTGTTATAATTTCCATAGGGGTGAAACATGACATGTCTAGCAAAGAAAGAGGGGGATATCTCGCCAAATTATGAGAACCGCTCTGGCTGCACTGATGCCCACTAGAGATCGTGAGGATTTCTTGGCTAACTATAACTGTTGCCCACCACCAATCTTTATTCCATTGATCAGTGTTATTGAGGTGAACATGTTTGCTAAATATGTGATAACAT
The DNA here is from genome assembly GCA_021962125.1 of Bulinus truncatus. Classification (NCBI taxonomy): domain Eukaryota; kingdom Metazoa; phylum Mollusca; class Gastropoda; family Planorbidae; genus Bulinus; species Bulinus truncatus. The sequence continues at coordinate 2,302,197 of JAGDYQ010000042.1, forward strand.
CTTTACTTTATGGCTATATGTATGATTATATCTTTGTTAAATACTTAATAATGTGATTACATCTTTGTTACATGGCTAACTGTGTGACTACATCTTTGTTACACAAGCATATTTATGGTTACATCTATATTACATGGCTAAATTTGTGATTAGATTTTTGTTACATGGCTAAATGTGTGATTACATCTGTGGAGAAAAAGTATTGTTAGAGTTTGATGACGCAATTTGGTAGGCCCCGCCCACCACAGCCTCTATGACGTCATTCCTCCATCATTGTATTTTATTCTGAGTTTTATGTATACAATCGACAGTGGGAAGTATGTGTATTATTTTAGCAGTTGGTGAAATCAGTCTAGCTTTATGGCATCGTGGTATGCGGATGCATGTTGTAGTTTTATCTAGACAGTAGTTATTGTCAGCCCCGTAGTGTGAAAATTCTACAGCAGGGGCCAGGCATTCCTACAGCATGGGCCAGGCCAATAGCCGGGGGGGCAGGAAAATAAATGTTACTAAGTAGAGCAAACAAGCAGAGGGGCCAGACAAAACGCAGGGTGCCCCAGGTACCCCCGCACGCTACAGGCCTGGCTATTGTACCTCCTGAGTTCACCATTATATGTCAGTTCATGGTCATGCAGTTATATTAAAGAATTTAATATTATTATTGTTACTGTCAACTGGTTGACTTCGTATACTTATGTTGTTCACTAAGTTGTAGCATCTACTATAAGTTAGTAAAAGAGCCACAACAACATCTATATTACATGGCTAAATTGTAATTACATTTTTATTTCATAAGTTAAATTTGCTTATTTTTCTTTCAGATTGTCGTGTTTATTGTGTATGTATTTGAACTAAAAGAGCGAGGTATTAAGACTACATTCACATCAGGGTTTGATAGCGAAAGTCCACTGGTATACAAATCGTGTAAACGGTTTGAAGCTATGCTTTTTTAACATACATGTTGATAATTCAAGGGTAATGATATGTTGATGTACATTCATTTTAACACATTTTGATACACTAAGGGTAATGATATGTTTATGTACATTCATTTTAATATACATGTTGATACACTAAGGGTAATGATATGTTGATGTACATTCATTTTAACATACATTTCGATACACTAAGGGTAATGAGATGTTGATGAACATTCATTTTAACATACATGTTGATACACTAAGGGTAATGATATGTTGATGTACATTCATTTTAACATACATTTTGATACACTAATGGTAATGAGATGTTGATGAACATTTATTGGATTATAACTAAAACCTATCCATTCAATGATTCATCTCTCTCTTAAAAATTATAATTATGCTCAGCATATTGTATTTTATGATTATTGCTAAATGCTATTAATCAATTTTAGTCAACTTTGTTAAGGTAGAAATCTTAAAGTCGCACATTAAAAATACAATGTTTTAATATTTTTAAATCAATGTATAAGCAGTGCGCACGGCGTTGCAGGTCAAGACCCACAGACAGAACACAGTGAACTAAGATATTGTTTTAGTATTGATATTCAAACAAAACGGCGGGGAACGTTTGTTATAGAACCTCTTAGATGACATTAGATGACATTTGATGACATTGCCTATTGTGTCTAGTATAAAGTTGGATCTGACAAACACGCCCCTGAGACAGTCAAAAGGGCTTCAGTAAAAAAAAACACAAAAAGAATGAACTGATCGTAAACAAAAGAAAAAAATGGATAAATAATTCGTTGACAAGAACATAAAAAGTCGAAAATTAGCAACTCTATTGAAACTAAAAGCATCAAGATTTGTATAAAATTTAAAAAGAAACAACAAAGATCTTTTGAACTCTCAATACGTACAGGACAGTACAGGTGTTTCTTGCATCTTTCGTTGTTGTAGATTCTTGAAATATAAAATGTTTTGTGATTTACGACATGTAATGGATAAAACATTTGAAAATAAATGGACTTCTAGTAACAAGGGATGTTTCTCACCTGATCTCATGACAAACTATGACAGCTAACGTAAATTCAAGGCAAGCTAGCAGATGGACTGTAAAAGAATGATCTTAAAAACTTAACTGGATATTCGGCTTTTGTTTATGTTAATCTAGTGTAGTTTATGTTAGTATTATGTAGTTTATTTTGGTCTAGAGTAGTTTATGTTGGTCTAGTACAGTTTAAGTTGGTTTTATGTAGTTTATTTTGATCTAGTGTAGTTTATGTTGGTCTAGTGTAGTTTATTTTGGTCTAATGTAGTTTATGTTGGTCTAGTGTAGTTTATGTTGGTCTAGTGTAGTTTATGTTGGTCTAGAGTAGTTTATGTTGGTCTAGTGTAGTTTATTTTGATCTAGTGTAGTTTATGTCGGTCTAGTGTAGTTTATGTTGATCTAGTGTAGTTTATTTTGGTCTAATGTAGTTTATGTTGATCTAGTGTAGTTTATGTTGATCTAGTGTAGTTTATGTTGATCTATGTGGTTTATGTTGGTCTAGTTATTTTGGTCTAGTGTAGTTTATGTTGGTCTAGTGTAGTTTATTTTGGTCTAATGTAGTTTATGTTGATCTAGTGTAGTTTATGTTGATCTTATGTAGTTTATGTTGATCTTATGTAGTTTATGTTGGTATAGTGTTATTTTGGTCTAGTGAAGCTTATGTTGGTCTAGTGTAGTTTATGTTGGTCTAATGTAGTTTATTTTGGTCTAGTGTAGTTTATGTTGGTCTAGTGTAGTTTATGTTGGTATTATGTAGTTTTTGTTGGTCTAGTGTAGTTTATTTTGATCTAGTGTAGTTTATGTTGGTCTAATGTAGTATTTTTGGTCGATTATAGTTTATTTTGGTCTAGTGTATTTTATTTTGGTCTAGTGTAGTTTATGTTCGTCTAGTGTAGTTTATGTTGGTCTAGTGTAGTTTTCTATTTTGGTCTAGAGTAGTTTATGTTGGTCTAGTGTAGTTTATTTTGATCTAGTGTAGTTTATGTTGATCGTGTAGTTTATGTTGGTTTTATGTAGTTTATTTTGGTCGATTGTAGTTTATTTTTGTTGGTCTAGTGTAGTTTATGTTGGTCTATGTAGTTTATGTTGGTCTAGTGTAGTTAATGTTGATCTAGTGTAGTTTATGTTGGTCTAATGTAGTATTTGGTCGATTATAGTTTATTTTGGTCTAGTGTATTTTATTTTGGTCTAGTGTAGTTTATGTTGGTCTAGTGTAGTTTATGTTCGTCTAGTGTAGTTTATGTTGGTCTAGTGTAGTTTATTTTGGTCTAGAGTAGTTTATGTTGGTCTAGTGTAGTTTATTTTGATCTAGTGTAGTTTATGTTGGTCTAGTGTAGTTTATGTTGGTTTTATGTAGTTTATTTTGGTCGATTGTAGTTTATTTTGTTGGTCTAGTGTAGTTTATGTTGGTCTAGTGTAGTTTATGTTGGTCTAGTGTAGTTAATGTTGATCTAGTGTAGTTATGTTGGTCTATGTAGTATTTTTGGTCGATTATAGTTTATTTTGGTCTAGTGTATTTTATTTTGGTCTAGTGTAGTTTATGTTGGTCTAGTGTAGTTTATGTTCGTCTAGTGTAGTTTATGTTGGTCTAGTGTAGTTTATTTTGGTCTAGAGTAGTTTATGTTGGTCTATGTATTTTATTTTGATCTAGTGTAGTTTATGTTGGTCTAGTGTAGTTTATGTTGGTTTTATGTAGTTTATTTTGGTCGATTGTAGTTTATTTTTGTTGGTCTAGTGTAGTTTATGTTGGTCTAGTGTAGTTTATGTTGGTCTAGTGTAGTTAATGTTGATCTAGTACAGTATATGTTGGTTATGTAGCTTAGTATGAATTCATTGAAAAATAAAAGCTCATGTTAAAAGCATACTTTGAAAATAGTGAGTAGAATACACGCATTAAAATTATAGCAGGCGTATGGGCTCGCCAATTAAATACTCAACAAATTTTGACAATTTTAAACCCCCCGCCCTTGAGTCAAATTATCATTCCCCCCCCCCACCTCTAACAATTCAAAAAAAAAACGAAAACTAAAAGAATAGAAAAAGATCCCCTCTCCCAGACTATATTTGAAAGAGTTTCCAGAGCAACTTAGCTATTTGGTGAACACTAAAAGTAAGTAATGTGTTAACTCACATGTACCATTGAACCTGTAGCAACCTGTACCAAACTATACCATAGTGTGTCATGCATTGAGAGCAACACACGAGTCGTGCATCGCCACCACCATTACGGCATTCATCTCTTTAGGATACTACCCTAAAACATTTCGGTAGCAACATTTTTATTGAAGAATCAAAATGATAACAGAAGATGATAAAAAGAGAGTGATGTGCAGCACAGACCAACAAAAAAGAACATCTTATCAAATGTGGCTTTATATTAGAGGTTTGCTGGAATTGATCCGAATCCGGTTCCGCCGGATTTTGCACTATCCGGTGAAATTCGGTTCCGCCAGTTTACATTATCCGGAAAACCGGTTTCCGGAATATACCGGATTTCGGAATTTGCCAGATTTTGTGACTCACCGGATCATAATCTGAAATAAAAGTAATTCTCTATCCCGAATTCCACACGATCACGATACATAATCGATTGTGCGGGGATGAGTAATTATTATTCGTGACGTCATCTTAACCGCAATCACCAATGACGTAACAGAAATAATAAGCAACTATACTGCCCAAGCGCCTGGCCACCAGCCCGCCACCTTCATAACAAAATAAATAACAGAAATGAATGGTTTTTGATAAATTCAACATTTAAGTTATTTATATTTTCTGAGAGATGGAAAAGATGTCTTCTTTGTTATTAAATTAAAATGCATCACCCACGAGATTTCCTGTTGAAAAAATAGTTCAAATATGAATATTAAATATTGTAAAATGAAAAATAGAATATTTTTCCATTCTGAAATTTCCGTGAAGAAACACTAATTCTTTAACACTAATTAATATAACAAGTCAATGAGTTGGTAATCTAACCCTAACGTAACGTCTTCCATTAAAAGCAATTCCTTCCCCATTTTTTTATTTTTAATTCTATTTTATAATAAAAGGTTATTATAATTCTATTTAAACAAGGAATTAAAAGTCAAATATACTTTTAAAAAAAATTACCGTAATTTTAATTCATATTTTGATTTATATTATCGTTCACTCAATTGTTAAAAATGCGTATCATTTCTAAGTAAAAATTAACATTACGTTAGCGGTCTAGTATAAATTTAAAAGTCTTTGGTGATCTCTATGTCACCAAGCCATCTTCGGCGATTCTCGCTTGCGCTATGATCTGTGCTCTTTGGTTTAAACGAGGTATGACGTAGCCGTAGCCCGCAGCGCTCAGCTGTGATTGTGTGGCATCACTGGAATGTACATTATTTGGCTGTGGAGTAACTTAACACTGTTAACAAACTAATAGTGTTAGTTAGTTATCAACATCTTATTCTTACTTCTTTAGGCTTGAATAATGGCTTTGTCAAATGCGAATTGAATTCATTAAAAATTTGTATTTCAATTTTCAAACTTGTAAAGTACAGAAATACAGAATTATTGTTCTCAAATCTCTATTCAATTCAATCTTGTTATTTGCTTTTTCCAATTAGTTATCCATTTCAATGCACATCATAAACTATGAACATTTGAACAATAACAATAAGCAATAAGCATCCATCATCCAATGAGCCATGATGATGAGTCTGACTTTCTCCTCAGATTCAAACAATTAGTGCACTACAAAAGCTCTTCACTTCCAACTTCTAATCAGCCAATGTCATTTAGCCATTTAGTCAACTGTTAAGAAGGCATCCAACCCCTCAGATTAACCGGTATCTGCAAAGTACCAAAATCCGGATTAATAATCGGATCCGGTACTGGATCCGGCGGATTTCACATAAGAAAATCCGGAAAAAAAGGATCCGGCACCCCTACTTTATATTAGTATATTAACATATTGTTGTTTTTATTTTGATTAACCGGAAGTAAGAAGAATAATGAGGATCAATTAAAATGCAATTATTTTATTTCCCCAGCTATTCCCATATAATCTTTAACCTTGGCTTTCAGTTACTATTTGGTTCACTTTTAGAAGTTGTACACAAACATTGGAGAGTCGCCATTGTTTACCTTTTAGGTGTCATAGCAGGTGAGATGATATTAAAATTCCATTTTTTATTAAGTCAGATTACAATGGGTAATGTTACTTTTTTTTTACATTTTAGTTGTATATTCTAAAAACAGGTTGTTTAGCCCACTCTGTCATTGAACCAAAAATTAGTTTAGTGGGAGCTAGCGGAGGTGTCTACGCCATATTGGGTGCATTTGTAGCGTCTGTTGTTATAGTAGGTGTTTTTAGATTTCTAAAATGTAGCGTCTCTTGTTACAGTAACTTATATGTTTTTATGTTTTATTTTAATGTAACCTCTAATGTTAAAGTAAGTGTTATTATTTTTATTAAATGCAATTTTTTTATTTAATTGTTTACACCTTTTCTATCTACCATGAGAAAAGACTGAATTTAAAAGTAATTTTTTCTTATTTAGAATTGGAGAGAGATGAACTATAGATGGCTCGACCTAGGCGAGATGGATAATAATCTGTTATGCAGCATGTCGATTTCGTCAAGTGCTCCTGTTAGGCTAGCTATCATACTTCTTTAGGTGGGGGTTTGATTATTTTTGTATACATGTGGTTTTAATGCTGTCCATACTAATAAAAAAAATGCCCTCACTCCTTTAACAATAACTTTCCAACTTCCCATATAGATAGAAGGCTGAAATTCGGAAGGCGCATTCCTTACAGTTTACCTATAAAAGTTAATCAGGTTTCATTTCGAAATTCTACTCATTAACTGGTCTTAAAAGTCACCTAATACTCGCATGTTTACATTTCTTATAAGAGTGAAATGATTAAACCGGTGATTTTCAAACTTTTTGCCCTCTTTTTCGATTAAAAATAGCTCGTCGCCACATCCTATATTGATGAACAAACAAGACAGGAAAATTTTAGATATTTATTGAGTGGCAGAAAATGTTAATTAATAATTCGAAATGTTTTGTTGTAAAGAAAAAGAAACAAGACACATTGGAATACAATAAAACTAATTAATTTAATATATGAATGCAAACAAACAAAATAACATGATAATATGAAAATAATTGTTTAATTTTATATCATTTTCATTTTTCACATATAAAAAATATTCTACTGAGAAGGGTAAACTTCGTGCAGAGTCATCGTTCTATGAATGTCTATCAATATTTAAGTACATAGTAATCTTAAACCACAGCGTTCAACTAATTACAGTCAGTTTCTCTTATTAGTTAATACTATTAAATGCTCTAAATGAAAATACCAACAGCACAGGCGTAGGTTCAGTAGAAAACACAGCATTTAATAATCTTTTACAATGTATACTATCATTACAATGGCCACGAGTCCTCACTGCCAGCTTCATCATCACTACTCCACTGCTGCTATGCCTATGACACGGTCACTATACGGTGCGCTATTAGGAATTCCCTGTGCTTGGCGCACTGTCGAGGGCAAGGAGAGAGTTAAACAATATATTGGAGACATAGATATAAAGAATATATAGCTTAGTCTATTATATTGAGATCTTTATATCAATAATTGATGAAATCACTAAATCCACTTTCCGTAAAATATGTTGATGGAAAGGCTATTAGAAACGTGTGCACTGTAGCTCATAATCCAGGGTTGAGTATCTGTTTCTGTAGCCATAACTTTAGATGCCCAAATGTAAATTTACTTCCTCTTTCGCTGACAATTCGTCAATTCCTCTGCAACGTTATAGATGGTGAGTCTGGGAAGAAAAGCATTGGAGGGATGGAAGAAGAAAGAGGCGTTATGTGGATGATGAGATGGGAAGGTGGGTGTCCGATGAAGGCGTCATTGGTGGGACGATGGGTTTAGAGGCTCGATAAAGGAGAGGTTGGGGATATAGAACGTTTTGAGAAGGATGGATGGGGGTAGGGTGCATCACCAAAAAAAATTTAAATAATTGATCTGTCTGCTATTTAAATGTGTTCCATTGATCAAAAAAAGTATTGTGTAAAAAATAAAAAAATATTTGACAATATTTAGAGGTCCCCGGACTTCAACAAAGTCTGCATAATTAAGCGAAAACTAGATAAAACCATCCTTCTTGTAAAGTCTTACAGACTTACATACAAAAAGTGAAGCTATATAAATTGTTTTATAGTCTTTGGTTTTATAATGTTTGGTAGCTATGATTGATTTTGATAAGCAGTTGTGCTAGAAATAAAATTTAAAATTCACATTTTATTAGCAAAAACAACACTTTTCCTTACCGCATATTGATGACCAAGGCAAGCAATTTAATTTCTTTATTTATATTATTTTAATTTCTGATACACACGACCTATAAAATCAGAACATGGAAATGATATGAAAAACAACAATAAAATGTTTACACCTTCTAAGGAAATGCTGGCTGACCCTGGCATCACTTCAACAGTTGCATATCCAGTTATTACTGCGTCTCCTGCCTCGCGAACAAAGAAACCACAAACTCTTCTGAAAACTGAATTGTTTGGCATTGGCCCTGCAATCTGTGTTGATGATGCTATAATTACTGGAATTATTCGACTACCAACTTGTTTACAAGTTTTGAGGTGCATGATGTATCACTGCAATGTGAGCACACAGTGAGCGTCCAGGTTCTCTTGGTGCACCTTCTCGATTTACAACTGCCAAATTGTGCCGAATCAAGTCATTGCTTTCTACGAAAAAGCAAACATTCCAATGGTGACAGAGAGGAGAGCTTGTGAGAAGATTGTTCAGCTTCTTGATGAATACAATAAACTTCGTTCAATTGATAAAAGTCGCCGAAACACACCAGCCACCAAACGTAAACTGGAAAAAATGAAATCTATGTTGGCAACAACTTTTCAACTGTGGCCACCAAATGTCGAGACTATTATCAAGAATGCAGAAGATCTAGCATTCTTGAGGTCTATGAAAGGAGACAGGTCTTCCAGCTTTGGATCATTTGACAAAACACTTGCAAAAAAGTCGCTCGACGCCATTCACGAGATGTCGCAACATTGGAACGTCAGAAACGCGCAAGAGAAGAAAATGCAGCATGTTCAACGATATCAGTGCCTTCCAGCGAGGGTAGCAGTGACGAACCCGATGATTCTTCTTCTAAATCTGAAGATAATATGGAGTTTGTTGATAACTGTTTGGATGATATAATGCCATTGCAAAAGCGAAGAAAGCCAACAGGAGCTTTGGTATTTGTACCTCCAGATGTTTTAAGCCGACCAAATCTTGTGTCACTAGCGACAAGATTAAAGATTACACCAACACAGCAGGCAGCTTTCACACAGGGCCTTATTAGCGAGTCTGGGGGTGATGTATCAATGGTGGCTTCTTCCTATGCCACTGCAGATCGTTCACGTCGCAAAGTTGTGAGATATCTACAAAGATCCACGACTCCTGGGAACCACCCAAACTCTGCACTCTCCACTGGGATGGCAAACTGACACCTTCTCTAAAAAATCATCGTGTCACTGAAGAACGCATAACAGTTGTTGTCGGTGATGCAAAGCAATTGAAACTTCTAGGAGTGCCAAATTATGCCAAGGCAACAAAGATATAAATACAATTTACCGTATTTTTCGGACCATAAGACACATCAGACCATAAGGCGCACCAGTTTTTAGAGAAGAGAAATGCAGAAAAAAATAGCAGACATCCATTTGTTCTACATTTGGACCATAAGACGCAGGGACTTTTCCCCTCATTTCTGGAGGAAAAAAATGTGCGTCTTATGGTCCGAAAAATACGGTAATTCCAATCATTTTTTTTTCATATTTCTTTCAATTTTATATGAAAAGAAAAATGTCCCAACTACTGTTTCTTTGTTACATATAAAGGTGATTGGTTGTGATGGTACCATATTTTTTTACAGGAGTCTGTGTGTTTTTAATGCTGTGTTGTTAAATACAGTCCTTATATCTATCTGAAATTCCATTGTGTCTACCTTGCGCACTAGTATGCTAGTATTCAAAATAATATTTTTTCTTGTGTACTTTTTAAAAATCTTTATAACTGATCTTTCAAATGAAAATAGGGAAAGGAAATAAAACTAATATACACTTTTTTTATATGCTTATTTAACAATTCCAAATCTTACATATGTAAGCATTGACAGCCGGCGTTGAGTGTTATTAGTATTCTATGAATTAATGTATAATCAAAAGTTTAAAAAACTAATATGTCACATTTAATGACAGCTCATCTACCTAAGTTAGAATATTCTAAAAATTATGTTCATAATCAATCATGATACTGTATAATGTATTAATTAAATTGATAATACTATTAATACATTTATTGTCATTAAGCAAAATAAATAAAAATTAAATAGGTAATTTTTTCATTAAGAAAAGGTTTATTTACCTCTCATGTAGTTAATGTTGTATTTCACTTTGACATTTTTACAGATCAACACGAACACTGAATATTAATTTAATGCCTTGCAGTTTTCTTCTGTTAAATGTTCACAGAGAAGTTACTGAAATTTATTTTAATTTCACTCCAAATCATTCAAAAAGACCCATAACACAACTTTCAGTTTTAATATTCTGCTATTCAGAATACTCCAAATTTCAATGGCTTCAAAACCAAAACTCTTTGCTTAAGTAAATTTAAAATAGAAATAATTGTTTGGTTTGTTCCTTTACTTTACGTAAGTAAATCAATTGTTCTATTATGGTTTCATCACTGGATCATTAACATACTAGACAATATAAAATAATTATAAAACAGACAGCTATCATTCCAGTTAAAACATTATTCAATGATTATTGTCTTTCTACTAATAGACTAATATAGACTAATAAAGTAATAACAACTTATAAGTCATAATAAGTGTTGAAATTATTAAATTGTTTGTTTTTTTAATGAATAAATAAATGTAAACATCACGTATATAGTAAATTATAATTTAAATAAATAATACATATATTTATAAATCTAGGATTAAATAGCCTGCTTTCATCAAGTCAACAAAGTTACTCTAATAACAAAATATTACTTTAAAAAGATTTTAGTTTCTTGATATATTTTGAGAGCGGAAATTAGAGCAATTTAGAGCAGATTTCGCTCCCCTGTGCATTGTGGCTCTTCAATAGTGGGAGATCCACAATTGATTATTTCTAAACTACGGTGTTTTCTGGTGGGTTTTTTCAGAGCCCGGGACCCTACTTCTGAGTACTCACCCCCCAGTGCCGCCGAGAGGGGGGACGGGGGGGCAAATGCCCAGGGGCCCAAGAGCTTTAGGGGCCCGGACTGAGCTGGCCAATCAACTTTTGAAAATATTATTATCAGCACGGGGGCCCGTGTCAGCCCTGCCCAGGGGCCCGAAATTTCTGTCGGTGGGCCTGCTCACCCCGGGCCCATCTTTATACTTTTATTAATGTCTCCCTTTTATTTTAGGGACCAATATATGCTTCTTCGATGGTGTCTCAATAGATATTAGATTTCCCTGCACAATATTACCTTGCGAATTCCTGATCTCTCCTTCTTATACATAATAATAACTATTTATAATAACGTGAACAGGCCCGTAGCCAGGTCAAAGTAAGCGGGGGGGGGGGGCACCAATACCCAGCAAGGGGGCAGTTTTTCTCATTTTAGTTACTTTTTCTTTATTTTTTCCTCTTGTTCTTTTTTAAGCGGGGAGCACTCCACACCTAGCGGGGGGGGGGGGGGCACGGCCCCCCAGTGCCCCCTCCCTTGGCTACGGGGCTGAACGTGAAACTTATCTTTATATGATTAGATGATGTTTACAAGTCCGCCACAGGGATAGTGCAACCCTAGCACATGTCAGGGCCCCCTTCCTTTCGCAGAACCGTCGATACTGTAATTTGTTATAACATGACTTAATTCAAACCCAAAATCTGAAAGGTGTATAACGGCCGACTGTTATTATTTTAAAGATTAACACACTTTTTTTATTTACAAGCAAAGTTTAACTACATGAAACAATTTTAGTTAAAAGTGTGTCTTAACAAATTTTATTAGCTACTAACTAAATAGTTTGACTAAATTTGTTTTCAGAATACATAAAACTACAATATAGTTTAATTCATCGTTCACCGTCATAAACAAATTGCGTAATATGTGGCTAACCTCAACCCCTCCTCCCAATTTTTTTGTTCATTTTAATCTCATCAGTAATTTAAGAAGTGTCAAAAAATCTTCTTCTGCTAAAATGTAATACAGTAGGGCAGTGGTTTTCAAACTTGAGCAGTTTGATGGGCATTAAGTAACCTAAACGGTTTGTGTCGCGACAAGAGGCGAATGACCCCCTAAAGACTATAACACAGTTTTCATCAGGCTGAAACCAAAAATAATCGGGAGGGAGGGGGGGGGGGAATGAGGGGGGGGGGGTGATTTTACCCGTCTGACGGGCGTCTGTGTTTGCTGTTTCATCAGCTCAAACCAAGCCAGTCACCCAAACCCCTCCTAAAGAAGTACGGAACGCCTAATGTGCTAATTTTGACCTTTATAATAATTATTATTACAGTAGGCTAAAATCTTTAATTTTTTTGTTGATGCCAAGCATGACTAAAGTCAGTTAAAGACTATAAGCTATCAGTGACAGCCGTATGGGGGGGGGGCCGCGCTTGAAGATTTTTTTGTCCCCTAACTGTAACAAAGTTAAACGTTTGATCCAGTACATAGTAGTTAGGTGTGTGTGTGGGGGGGGGGGGTAGTGTCAATGGTCAAAAGACTAAAAATGAACAGTAAATAGTGGACATTTTAGACTTGAATGTATTGTGTGCTATATAGACCTAATTATGCTAAATCCTAATTTAATCCTAAAGGGCCCCCTCAAGATCCCTCTTTATTCAAGTGAAATATGTTAACTGAGCGTTTTAAGTGATAAAAATCATTGTTTATTTCTGATTTTACAATAATAATACATCGAAAAAAGAATAACTCAAGTATATTAGGCTACCAGATAGGAAGCCATGAAAAAGTCTGGCAACCTCGGAGTTGAAGTTTCTGTACATGACTTGACAACTTTGGTCTCGTTATTATATATTTGATACATTTTTTTTTTAGCTTCAATTGCTTGTCATGCAAGATGGCAAACTTTTTTTTATATTCTTGGAGGGTGGATGAGTGGGGCAGTGCGCCAGTGCCGCCGAGGGGGGCGGGGGGCAAATGCCCTGGGGCCCGGCGAGTTTTAGGGGCCCGGACTGAGCTGACCAATAAACTTTTGAACATATTATTATCAGCGCGGGGGGCCCGTGAAAGCCCTGCCCAGGGGCCCGACATTTCTGTCGGTGGGCCTGGAGTGAGGCAACAAAATTATACGTGCTAGGGTAACGAGGGGATTCAAATCCGTCGCTGTGCTGATACATGTAGTAGGCCTACATTTTACATACGAACAGTTGTAAAGTTTAGCTGTACAATAATCTTCATTAATTGAATGTGATAACAAAGCTAAACAATGAATTTTTTTTTACACAGGCCCTTCAATAACCCCCTGATTCTATCTGGATTTTCCCCAGTAGCATAACAATTATTAGAGACGTCAATAGTGGGGAACTAATTAATACCGTTTATCTCCCGTGCTAAATAAGTGCTTAATGAGGGGATAATGCCGCACCTTGATGCAGGGCCGTTTTTAGGTCATCGTAGGCCCTAGGCACTTTCAAAGTCGTAGGCCCTCCCCGATCTAATTTTTAAATATTTTTCAAGAATGCACCGCACTTTTTTGCCATTCTGGTTTTCGTAGGCCCTTGAAAAGTCCGTAGGCCCTAGGCACTGTGCCTATATGCAGGCTTGCGGAGCCGCCAAATTTTTCCCGGCTCCGGCTCCCACAAATTGTACGGCTCCGGCTCCGGCACGGCTCCGGCATCCCTATTAAGATAGTATCACACGATACAAAAATTTTTGTAATTGCGCCACGCAAACATGCCGTTTATAAAAAGTAATGCAAATTTTGCCGCGTTCACCCCAATAGTCAGGAACTTGAAAAATATACGCATGTCGGTTTTACTAAACGCAGTGACTCCGGCACCAGCCAAAACCATTATATTAGGGTATAAGGAACATGACATATATAAATTTTATTTTTTTTTCAGATTTTTTTTTTTCAGTATTAGGGTTAGGGTTAGGGTTAGGGATAGGGTTAGGGTTAGGGTTAGGGATAGGGATAGGGATAGGGTTAGGGTTAGGGTGTGGAGCAATATTATCTATGGCTGGTACCCGAAGTAAAAAAAATACGGGTTCGGTCGGACCGAACCGTAGCAAATGCCTTTACTAAAAACAAACCATTTCAGTGCAGAACCATATTATTATTTTCGACCGATCGAGGTTTCACTAGTCGCCATTTTCATAAGTAATAAAAAGTTATTTCAATGATCAAATTGACAAATAGTAAAATGATACATTATTTAAAATATTTTAAAGACTTCAGTATTTATATTTATTATTTATAAATTCGCTCGTGTGGAGTTGCTGATCTTCCATCGAGCGCCTCCCCAGGTGGCGGATAGGGGAATGCCCACCAGATATGGTAGGTACCGGGGAAATCAAATACCCGGGGCGGACCAAAATCAGCAAAACCTGTTGCCTTACAGGAAGTGGAGGGATCCACAAAGGCTAGGGAACCTTGCCCGAAATGCAAGGCAGCTATCCAGAGAGCTGAAAGGGAATCATCCCAGATGGTTGTGCGCAGGGCCAACAACCCAGCCATGGAAAAAAAAACTCGTTATAGAAACCAAAAGGAAAGACAAGCCAGAAAACACAGTCAGAGGAGAGAGCAGAGCTCCACAAAGGAGATTAATGAAGTCATGTGGGGAAATTCATCAGAATCCTACATGGCCGACTACTCTGCTCAAACCAATGAAAACAAAAGCCTTCCTAATCCAAAAGACACCATTCATACTGGGAACCTGGAATGTCCGAACTCTCTTAGAACCAGGGAGATGCGCCCAAGTTGCAAAAGAGATGTCCAGCTACAAACTACAAATACTGGGCTTAAGCGAAGTCAGGTGGAACACCTTCGGGGAAACTAGACTACAGTCAGGCGAAACAATGCTCTTCTCTGGGAAAGAAAATGAAGATGATAACCACGAAAATGGAGTGGCATTTCTGTTAAAGAAAGAGGCCTTTGATAGCCTCCTTGAATGGGAACCCGTTTCTGAAAGAATAATTAGAGCCAAGTTCCTGTCCAGGTTTAAAAACGTCCACATCATCATGTGCTATGCTCCAACAAATCCTTCACACGAAAAGGACAAGGCTACCTTCTATGAACAACTGCAGTGTACAGTCGACAAAATACCCCAAAGAGACATATTGATACTCATGGGAGATATGAATGCCAAAATTGGAAACAATAACAAGGGAAAAGAAAAGACAATGGGCATGCATGGAATGGGCAACCTAAATGAAAATGGAGAGTTGTTCACCAACTTCTGTACCAACAACGAACTGGTTATAGGTGGCAGCATTTTCCCTCGCAAAAACTGTCACAAGGCAACATGGATCTCACCAGACCAACAAACAGAGAATCAAATCGACCACATTGCGATACGTCGTACACGGAGGAGTACATTACAAGATGTAAGAGCCAAAAGAGGAGCAGACATTGGATCGGACCACCACCTGGTTGTAGCCAAGCTCAAAATAAAACTAGCCAAACAAAGGAGAAAAGCCAGTGGGAGAATAAGATTTGACTTAGAAAAACTTCAGCAAGAACAAAAGAGAAATGAATTTCAAGTCACACTCCAAAACAGATTTTCTGCCCTACAACCAGATGACACAGAGGATGACATAGACAAAACCTGGAACAACTTCAAAGACACCATCATAAGGACATGCAAAGAAATATTAAGTCCAACACAGGAAAACAAAAAGCACTGGATAAAAGAAGAGACATGGAAAAAAATCGAAGACAGGAAACGGGCAAAACAAATGGTAAACCAAGCAAAAACAAGGGGGCATAAACAGCTCACCCAACAAGAATACAACACAACCTCAAAAGCAGTCTCAAAAATGCTCAGAAAGGATAAAAGAACCTTCTACAATAGAATGGCAGAACGAGCAGAAGAGGCAGCAGGGAAAAATGACATGAAACAGCTGTACAAAATCACTAAAATCCTGAGTGGCAAGAAATCAAATTATCACGTACCAGTACGAGACAAACAAGGCAAGCTCCTCTCTTCCATTGATGATCAACTTAAGAGATGGAAAGAATATTTCCAGGAAATGCTGAACAGACCAACCCTCTGAATCCACCTGTCCTTATTACAGGTAAAACACTGAATATAAACACAGAAGAGATATCCAAAGAAGAAATATGGAAGGCACTACGCCAAATGAAGACAGGTAAAGCAGCAGGCACCGACAATATACCACCTGAAGTCCTAAAAGAAGGAGGAACTGGAATTGTTAACCAACTTCATAATATATTTAATAAAATTTGGTCAACCGAAACTCCTCCTGCAGAATGGAAAAAGGCCTACTGATCAAGATCCCAAAGAAAGGAGATCTATCACAATGTGATAAATGGCGAGGAATCACCCTACTCTCGGTGCCAAGCAAAGTATTTAGCAGAATACTACTCACCAGAATAAAAGAAGCTTGCGACAGCCTCCTAAGAGAGGAACAGGCTGGGTTCAGAAGAGGAAGGTCATGCATTGACCAGATTGCCACTCTACGTATCATCATTGAACAAACTATTGAATGGCAATGCCCTCTCTATGTCACATTTGTAGACTTTGAAAAGGCCTTCGATAGTATTGACAGAGAGACAATGTGGACAATCATGAGGCACTATGGTATACCAACCAAGATAATAACCATCATTAAAAACCTCTACTTAAACTTCACATGCCAAGTAGTACACAATGGTAGAGTATCAGAGGAATTCAGCATTACAACTGGAGTCAAGCAGGGATGCCTCCTTTCACCACTTCTGTTTCTTCTGGTTCTAGACTGGGTAACCAGAGAGGCTTATGCTGACTCTGGTAAAGGAATCCAGTGGAACCTGGTGAAGAGGCTAGAAGACTTAGAGTTCGCAGACGACCTGGCCATACTGTCCCACAAATTACAAGACATGCAAGAGAAAGTCTCAGCCCTGGATAGTACTGGACAGAGAGTTGGTCTCAAGATAAACCAGCAAAAAACAAAGATTCTGAAAATCAACCAACAACAAGATGGCACAATAGAAGTAGGGAATCAAAGTCTACAACAGGTAGAAAACTTTGTATACCTAGGGAGTGTGGTCAGTATAACAGGAGGAACAGACGAAGACATAGAACGTAGAATAAACCTGGCACGCCAAGCATTCGCTAATCTAAAAGCCGTCTGGAGATCCACATACATTTCTTCTAAAACCAAATTAAGAATCTTTAACACCATTGTGAAATCTGTCCTACTCTATGGGTCTGAAACTTGGAAAACAACAGAGACAACAAGTAATCGACTACAGACCTTCATCAACAGATGTCTAAGGAACATAATGAAAGTAAAGTGGTATGACAAGTTAGAGAACACCAAATTGTGGGAGAAGTGTGGACAGAGATCCATTGTGCAACAAATTCTAGAGAGAAAGTGGAAATGGATTGGTCACACTCTTAGAAAAGATACAAACAACAGAACCAGGCAGGCCTTAGACTGGAATCCTCAAGGCAAACGTCACAGAGGAAGACCCAAGCGCACATGGAGAAGCAGTATACTAGATGAGACCGGGCGATCAGGGAAGAGCTGGGAAGAGCTTAAAAAACTTGCTAGAGATCGTGACAAGTGGCGAGCTTTCACAGAGGCCCTATGTTCCACAAGGAACTAAAAGGAAACATGATGATTTATAAATTCGAAGTGACTATCCGGACCCGGGTACCAATAAACTCCGATTTTTATTCGGACCACGTCCCAATAAAGTCTGATTGTTATTCGGACCCGTGGCAAATATGCACTTAGCTTAGCTATACATAAACTTTATTATTGTATTTTTTTTTATAATTGATTGAATTGTATGATTTAATCGTTACTCAGTGTCTAGAGTTCCACTAAGCGGACTCTGTATTATTATTTTTTCGGGTTCCGTCTAATAAAGTTCAAATACAGCTAAGCTTAGTGCATATTTGCCACGGGTCCGAATAACAATCGTATTTTATTGGGACCCAGGTCCGTATAGCCACAGCCTTATAAATTTATCTACTCTATTTCAGCTATTCTGTTTATAATACAATTGTTAAATACAGAAAGCGACCATTTTGTTTTTAGTCTATTACAAATTCGAGGTCAAATAATAATATGAAATGACGCGTTTGTCGTCGTAGTAAAAATTTTTTTTAAGTGATTGATACAATTATTCTATGAAATAAAACTGCCATAAAAAAAATTCGGTGGGTAAACAAGATTTAAAATGAACACAAAACGATTCCCCATTAAAGATTTCTTGTGGTGATGTGCGTGCACGCTATCATTTAAACGCTGTTACTGTTGTGGCGTTCGTAAAAATGACAACATTTCAAATTGTAGGAGGCAAACAATCAAACAAATTTGGAATTTTAAAGCTAAGAAAAAAATTCTGCTGTAAAAAAAAAAAACATTTGGGAGCCGTGGAGCCGCCAGATTTTTTCGGCTCCGGCTCCAGCAAAAAGTAGCGGCTCCCAGCTCCTCGGCTCCGCAAGCCTGCCTATATGATAAAGCGGCCCTGCCTTGATGCTGCCAAAGTAAAGGATGCCCAGTGCGGACCACCCCTCTCCATTTCGCCCCTCTGAGATATGTCACTGACCCTCCCCCCCCCCCTCTCGGCCGGGTTAATGTAGTTGCTGTTTACACGTACTTTATGTTTAATTTATAATAGAGGACTTTTTTTTTCAATATTTAATTATTATGGCATATATTAATGTGAAATACCTTATTGGCCTTTATTTTATGTAGAAAACAAAAAAAAAAAGATTTTTTTTAACATTTAGAGTAATTTAGACTATGCTATATTCCTTCATTTTAAATTAAATATATTACATTACTATTAAATAAATGGAATACACTCTTTTTATCAATTAACAAATGTAGGAGTGGTAGTTAAAAAGGTGTGCGACTGGTGAGTCGACAAAGGTGTGTACGCATTTATTGACCTTTCCTGCATAATCTACAACGAACCAGTTCATTCACCTTGATAGACGGGGGCAGGGTTAGAAATATCTCGTGGCATTCGTGTTAGAGCGTAAAAGTTGACGAAATTGTGTGACGCTTTTCATAAGACGGCTGTCGAAGCGAATAGTTATTTTTAACTTCTAAACTTCTGGAGTTTATAAAAGCACATAGTTCAGATTTTTAAAACAATTTATTCATAAATAATCGCTGTGAGTAACACTTTTATTTAAACTTATTTAAAGGCTAACATCTAGCGAGCGTATTTTACAAGTTATTATAAGGAACTGATTTCTAACCAATCACAAACCAGCGAGCACGACGATTGCCGTCACAACATAAAAGAAAACCGAAAAGTATCACCGGCAAACGAGCGCTACCAGAAAATACTTGGATCTGCCGAGTTAAGAAAGGTTAAGGCTGTAATACAACCAAAGATTTATTCAAGATGCCTGACAAAAATGTTTACATTACTCGTCGGATTCCAAAAGCAGGACTTGACAAATTAACCGAAGTATTTAACATTGATTCTTATGAAAGTGACGAGGCGATACCCCACGAAGTTCTTGTTGAAAGCCTGAAACAAAAACCGTATGATGCCTTACTGTGTATGTTGACAGATAAAATAGATAAAGAAGTGTTGGAAGCAGCAGGTTTGTGTATTTTTATTATCTTTAATAATTTTTCTCGACGTGATATTCAGTAAAAATATTATATATTTGTTATAATGTTTTAAAATTTCGCTCACATAGTGGGATTATTTTATTATTTATGATGAAAAATTTACGACAAAAATTTATTTTTACTGGTTTTATTAATCAAACGTACAATAACCGTCTAATATTCTTTGAATTTTAATTTTTTGTGTGTGACATATTTGTAGAGATAAATAAATTAATCATTTTTGTTCTGTTTTTATAAGCCAAAATTCTTAGAAATTCGTGCAATGTTGTGGTCAATTAGTAACCTTGTTATACCAATTTTGTGCCAATGTCAAGGTCGCTTGGTTTTTATAATGCCCTGTTGGGGCCAAGTAGGTAAAGTCAAGTGCAAAGATGCCACTCCTATCTTTGCCAACTCGATTATAATTTTTTTTTATTTCTGCTCTATAACTTCGTAGACTTTTTTAAAATATAAAAAATAGTCTATTTATGGAAGACTTAATTTATCAATTATAATAGTAAAAATATATACTTTTTTAAATACATTTTACATTTAGCCTTCATCATAAGTTAATTCTTTAATTAGGTGCTTCAGTGAAAAAAGTGAAATTCAAAATTCATCAAAATGATACTGTATTAAAGAGTTCTTTAAACCATTTCCAAAGCAGCAAAGATTATCTCTCTAGCATAATTAGAAGCAAAGTTATGACATTTTTTGTGTCTGTGAAAACAGGGCGAAAAAGGGTCGGAATTAGTGACCCAAATTTTGAATTTACAACCGCCACAGATATTGAGATGAAAATTTGAGTATGGTATAGATTTGTGTATCTATACTTTCAAACTAAAATAAAATGTACCACTAATCTTAAATAGGTTGCACAGAATATGCAAATAATGCAGGTGGGGGGGGTCTTAATTTTTGGCTTTCCTGAATGCTACTTTTTGCACTCACAGGCCATTAGACCTATTTATTATATGAGAAACTAATGAGAAATGTTTAATTATATGTTTGTTATTGTAGATTTTAGTTTCTAAAACAGAAAAACAAAAAATTGATTTTTTTGTGTGCAAAAAATTACAATGAATAAGAGGTGTAATAGAATTAGTTTCATTTGCTTCTGCTGTTTTCACATTAAATGCATAGAACTTGTTTTTCAACTTTTGATTTCAATTTGATTGAAAATGAATTTTTATATTAAATTATTTAATTACAGAGTATGTTAATAGCTTTAACATTTTCTTTAAAAAATATAGCGCTGAATTGACATGCTAATCCAAAATGATTATCTTTCACTTTATGGCAAAACAATTATATTTTTGATACAACCTTTGAAGAAAAATGGCTGTGAAAAAATGTGTTAAATGATTTTTAAAATGTAAAAATTTAACTGCAATGCTTTTCACTATTGTAAATTATTCAGAAGTAAATTATGATCACATTCAGTAACAACAAAAAATTTTTTTTGCTGTTGTCCAATGAATTTCTAAGCTTAGAGGGAAAAAATGAGTGATAGAATCATGGTGTAAAAGACTTTGTGTTAATTATAATTACTTACAGCAAATTAATAAAAACTACTAAGTATAAAAAAAAGAAACCTATAAATGACTTCTGAAAAGGTTCTTGCGAATATAATTTTCCTTGCATGTTTAACATAGTTATGATTGCATGATACTTATCAATATAATAGCATTCAGTTCACCTTTTAGATTTTCTACAAATAACATAGTCTAAGTGTAGACCCCTCAGCCGCCGTCTTAAGCCGCCACGAAGCCTGTAAGCTGTAAGCTGCCACAAAAAATGTTAAGCCAAGCTACCAAAAACTTTTCTAAGCCGTGGGAGATTCGGAATTACTAATTCATGTCATTTTAAAGCGATTACGAAAATAGCATCCAAAAATTATATAAAACATTTTTTTTATATTAATTTTAATCTTTTTTTTACGCCACCATTGCCAGCATGGTAGGGTGTAGTGTGCCTACCACACCAGCACTGTTAGCGGCGCTGTTGCACAACTGCCATCCCTACAGAGCGGCAGGGTGAGTGTGCCCGCTATCATCTGCCGGGATGGCAGAAAGATGGGTTTTATTCCTTGCCCAAAACTGGCCAGACCAGCATGTACTGCTGATCGGCCAGAATGGCAAGGTGAGGTTTTTTTTCCTGCCACTCGGACAGAGGGGAGGGTGTAGTGTGCTTGAGTGGGACAGAGTGGAAGGGTGTTATGTGCCGACCACATCCGTCACCACCACCAGCTGTGAATACTGCGATGTCGGATAGTCCTCATTGACCACAGTACCACCACCCTTGCAAGAAATAAGTTTTTTTTTCCTGACTAGAGAACCCCAATGATCTATCCCCCGTAGATCATGGTATGTCTCTCAGGCCAGGATGGAGTGCTCATATGAATATCATGCCAATATTTCTAAATAAAACTCTCCAGCACATGTGAATTTAATTGACTACGATAATCAATTTTAAAAATCATGCCCACTAGTGGCAACACTCCATGAAAATTTTGCAAGTAGCATAATATAATAACACTTGAAATCTAACTCATTTTTGTATTTTTACATTTTTTTAAAAATTGGTTCTTAATTTAATTAAAATTTTTATTATTTTTTTTATTATTTTTAACATAAATCTTTATATTCACTTTTTATATACAATAAATTAAAAAGTATTATTTATTTGTTTCAAAATTGTTGTTTGTATGACTAGTAAAAGTATAGTACATAAATATTTTGACAGTTACCTCCCTTATAAAAAAAATATCGGTGATACCCAGTGTGATCATTGGGATCCGGCTTTCAACAGGGGTGCTAGGTATTTTCCTAAGCCACGGCTTAAGCCGGCCATAACAATTCTAAGCCAGCCATCATCAGTTCTACTGTGCGGCTGAGGGGTCTATCTAAGTGTAAAATAGTGCTTTTGATGAACGATGCAGATATTTTCTTTGAACTAAAGAACAAGAAACAAGCCATCCTAAAGGTGTAGCTTGGCTATTGATTATAATTGTAATGCAAAAAATTATTATTTGCTTTTTTAAAAAATATAAATAAGTAGTCAAAGCATTTATCTTATAAATTAAACACTTGCAATTACAATATAAGTAAAGACAAAAAGCTCATATCATATGCAGACTTACTTGACTTAAACCTCTGACTCCACGTGGGAGCATAGGGCCTCAACAATGCTCTTCCAGCGAGCTCTGTTTTGGGCGTCTCTCTTCAGCTGAGCCCACATCCATCCAGCTGCCTTCATCTCTCACTCAGTGCAGCGTCTCCATGTCTCCTTTGGCCTGCCTGCTTTTCTCTTTCCCTGCGGGTTCCACTCTAGCGCCTGCCTTGTGACATTGTCTGGGCTCTTTCGCAGAGTGTGGCCAATCCAGCCCCATTTTCTCTTCCGGATCTCTTGTTCAATGGGGGTCTGCTTTGTTCTTTCCCACAGGGTGGTATTGGAGATTTTTTCTGGCCATCTGATATGTAAGATTTTGCGGAGGCATCTGTTAATGAACACCTGCAGTTTTGTGGTGGTTGTCTTGGTCAGTCTCCAGGTTTCTGAACCATATAGTATAGTATATCATATGCAGAACTGTATATATATTAGATTGAAAATTAATACTAAAATGCTAGCATTAAGCACAAAATAGTCACCCCCTAAACACATGCCACAAGGCATGGTTGATGCTAATACTTAAAAATACTAGCACTTTTTAAACAAATTATAAGCCTAAACAAATCAAAACAATGTAAAAATTATTTTATTACTGTTTAGAAATAGCTCAAAATAAAAGACTGAATTTATTGAGGACAATATTAAGAACTAAAAAAATTAATTTTTTTATTAAAATTCGTAAAGAATGGGGGTCTTCCTGTCTGGAAAAAGACAAGTTCTGATAATTCAGAGATGGTGACATTTCTGCTACAAAAAATTAACACCCTTCTACAAGTCAAAATAGCTTGAAATTTGACATACTTACAAGAAAATGAAAAATTAATTTTAGCGAAGATATATTAATGAAAAGACAACACTCTAAAGTACTTTTTTTGTGTAAATAAACTGACCTATTTTTTCAATGCAGTGCAACTTTTTTTACAACACATTAAAGGCAGATGAAAAATACATCAAATCAAGCGAAATTCACTATTCTATCGATTTTTTTTTTTTACTTTATTTTCTAAAATTTCTTTGTAATACATACTAATTTTTCTAAAATAGAGAGCCACCACTTTTCTTTTAAAAAAAAACTGAAACTGAAAATGTACGTAATTTCCAGCAGGCAACAACATAGCAGCTGAAGTACCTATGTTATGATTAATTATTTAATTTTATGATTGTAGGCTTTATAATGGATGGCAAATTTTAACAATGACAATTTGTCAAAATTAAAGCAGATTGAAATTATGTTTTTACTCAATGTAGTTCTAGTTTAATTTCTTTTTGCTAGTATTTTAAATTTTTTGGCTCACCAGGTCAATTTCTGTTGTGCTATATAATTGACAATTTGACAGTAAAGTGTATATACATCTATATTTCAATACTTTAATATTGTATCTACACATATTTTAATAAACTTCATTTGATAATTAAAACATGGTTACTCAAGGCCTCTTCTGAAGAGTTTTAAGTAGTCAGTAAGTCTGTGTTAAATAGGTTAGGTCTAGGATTGAAAATCTGACATAAGACAGATGGAAGAAAATGATTTCTAATGTCATGGAGAAAAGGATCTCTAATGTCATGGGAGAAAAGGATCTCTAATGTATGAATTTCATGTTACCTTCAATTTTTAATCATTTCCTTTTTTTCTCTTCTATTGCCATAATTTTCTATTTATAATTATTTCTGACAAAAACAAAAATTCCAAATTTATCAGCTGAAGGAAAGTATGTATATGCTAGTAATGCTGCAAGCAGGTTTACAGAGCAAACAAAAATTGGAGCCTTGACAACCTCTAATAACTAGGGGTTTAGGCCCCCCCCTCCCTCCCCATATTCCCAAAAATGTTGACTCATTAAAGGACCTGGTTTGATTACAGCAGAATAAATAATTTATTTAATACATTTAAAAGCTCTGTGGTCCTCCACAAAGTAAGGGGCCAGACACAAATGTGCTGGTTGCACCCCCTTACAACATCGCTCCAAGTAAAGTGATTCACTAAGAAATACTGTCTTAAGCAATACCCATTTAATAAATTTTTTTTTATTCTTTTATTAAAAAAAAAAAAAAAGCTTTAATTAGTGTGTCATTATATTTTCTGTTTTATTTTAAATATTTTGATTATATATGTTCCAGGTCCTCAACTGAAAATCGTGGCTACGATGTCAGTAGGTTATGAACATATTGACCTCCAGGAATGTAGTAAAAGAAATATTTTAGTAAGTTCTTATATAGATTCTATATAATTATTCTTTTAGGCTTATCGCTGATGATTGAAATGTAAAAGTAATTTTCTGTTTTTTGTATTTCAATTTCCTCCCACATTTTTAGGTTGCAAATACACCTGGTGTTTCAACAGACAGTGTCGCAGAACTTACAGTAGCACTTTTGTTAATGACTGCCCGCAGAGTAACAGAAGGTAAGAATAAAAAGACACTTATTTACTTGAACCTTTTTTTTTTTCATTATTTCTAAACCATGAAATATAGTTTAATATGGTAATTTTTTTTTTTTTATTTCTAAACCATGAAATATAGTTTAGTACGGTAATTTAAAAATTTTTTTTTTAACTAATAAGGGTATAAATTTATTATAAATTATTTTTATTTATTGATTTATTATTAGTACATGTAATACTAATTGATAAACATTTCATTCCTTTTAATACATACTTTAATTGAATTTTCCAAAATGAACCTGTTTGTATTTGTAGGTGTTGAAGCAGTTAAAAAAGGAGAAT
Organism: Bulinus truncatus; assembly: GCA_021962125.1. Classification (NCBI taxonomy): domain Eukaryota; kingdom Metazoa; phylum Mollusca; class Gastropoda; family Planorbidae; genus Bulinus; species Bulinus truncatus. The sequence goes on from JAGDYQ010000042.1 coordinate 2,327,896, forward strand.
GGAAACAATGGAAACCTTTGTGGTTATGTGGCACTGAGCTGACTGGCAATGTGCTGGGAATATATGGGCTTGGTAGAATCGGATACAATGTTGGGCGCAGACTTAAGCCATTTGGGTTTTCAAAAATTTATTACACTGATGTACAACAGGTTAGTATATTACGAAGTTCATTATACATTTCAAGGGAGATTTGTCTCAAGATTTAAATTTGAATTTTCTAAGACGCTTATTTCATATTTAATTCTACAGGTCAGTTATGCCAAAGATATTGATGCTGAGTATACTGATTTTGAAGGCCTTATTGAAAAGTGTGATTTCATTTGCATTTGCTGTAACTTAACCCCCCAGGTACTGTCTTTTTTCTATTTGATGTGTGTGTTTACCAATTGCTTCCTTTTCCTAGTGGAGCTCTTTATAGGATTTTCTACTATAGTGAAAAACTGGCCACCATTGCTCTCTATAACATGAGCAAAACCCATTGAAATTCAGTTTTTGGATTTTTTTGTATCCTCTCTATGTGATCAAGCTAAAAATCATAGTTTCATGTTGGGAATTTCATAATGCCCCAAACAAAGACAAACCTGCACTCAATTACAAGTGTGTTTATAAAAGATGTACAGTTGATTTGTGAACATTGCAGAAATAGGCATTGCTACATTGTAGGGTTTATACAAAAAGTGGCTTTTAAAAAAAACGGTTGTCAGTGGTCAATTTCTCAAAAATGGCAAAAACCGTTTTTCGGTTTTACTATAAAATAAGTGAAATAACGGATATTTAAAGCATTCTAGCAATAATTATGTTCAATGTATGCCGTATTTAATTAACGTGTATGACAATGAAAAAAGCTTAATGTAATTATGTCAACCAATTTAAGGAAAACAATAAATATAAGAAAAAAATTACAATATGACAGTAAAAATACTACTACTGTCTACTGGTTACATATATATTCATTTAAATTGCATTATGACATAACATATTTCTATCATGACCTTTGAACTGTTCAACTTTGTCAGTAACGAATACAACTTAATTCTTTCTAGTATTTCGTTTATATTATACTATAAATATATGTGGCTGTCAAAGACATGAGGTTTAGTTTACCACTCACAGACCAGTTCTGAAATCAGCCATTGTGATGTAGACCTCAGTATAGACCTTATTTATATATAGTCTATAGATATTACGGGTCTTTTTCTACTCATGATATTCTCTCTCTCTCTCTCTCTCTCTCCCTCCTTCCCCTCCCCCTCCCTCCCTCCCCACTGTTGAACTCTAAATTCACTCCTCGCCTCTTCCGTCGTACAATTATCGTCCCACCTACCCCCTCCCATCCCTGAGATGTATTAGTTACACTAGTCATTACAGCAGCTGTACAATGGTCCTGCCTTGTTTAGGTTAATGTGTTGGCGGTAGTGGAGGTGTTGGATGTCGAACATGAATTAGTCAACTTGAAAAAAATAGCCTCATTCTATCAATTGTTTAGTAATAAGCTAAGGAGATACCGATTATTTATTCTTCCCCCTTTCCCGTTTCAATGGGATGCCTGTTTCAAGTCATGCTAAAAAAAATAATCGGTTGTTCTGTGGAATTAGTAAGACTTGAATGTAGCCCTCTTTCCGGGTCAAGGAAACGGATGCGATAAAGCTCTCTGTTGATGCCCTCCTCCCCCGCCCTCCATGCAATCCTCACATGACGCCTGAGCCACTTGGTCAGGCTTACTCTCTTGTATCGCTCAACAATTACTATCTAACAATGACCAAGTATACGGGTTAGACTGACGAGGGAGCTCATTGGAAAGTCAGTTTCCCAGATTTCTCTGTAATTTAGTTGAATGTGTCAACATTTTTGCTTATTAAGTTCTAGGCTAAAACAGACTTTTAAACCCCCAAATACCGAGATTCGCTGAAAAACCGGTTTTCTGCCGCTGGTTTTTAAAAACCGACAATCCCTCCTACATTGTAAGTAGTTTTGTAATAAAACGGTTTGAGGTTTGAGTGTCGCAACCTAATAATGTATCCTCGTTGGATGCTGTGTGATTTTATATTTGTATTTGTACTTTTAAAAAAAAATGTCTTTTACAATTAACTTTATCCCTTTATCAGTTTTATTAGTTGTTTTTTTTAATAATTTTTTAAAATATTTTTTTTATAAAGCGTATTGTTAAAAATACAAAAATTATGCCCCTTTGTTTAGAGCGGAAGTAAACTTAACAACTATTTGTAGGTAATAGAAAAAAGTGACATAAAAAGTAGCGAAACAAAGTAAAAAAATGTGCCCATTAGCTACTACAAGATGCTATCTGTAGATGCTGCAAACATCAACTATAAAACTGAAATAATATCTTTCATCCTCATGGTCTTAAGACCTGTTTGGTATTTGTGTTATGCAGATATCTACATACTCAGCACTATTGTCTAAGGGCATTTAAGTAAAAAAATGTTTTATTATAGTTTCCTTCTCTCTCATTTACAATTAGTATGCAAGTAAGGGTACAATTACAAAATAGATAACTTCAGAAAATCCTGACAAATTTAAGCTGTGTTGTAAGTCATTATTTTTTTTCCTTCTTCTATAGACCAGGCACATGTTCAACTCTAAAGTCTTTAAGAGAATGAAAAGGAATGCAATTATCGTCAATACTGGAAGAGGGGGTGTTATTGATCATGATGCTTTAACAGAAGCTTTGAAGAATGGTGATATCATGGCTGCAGGCCTTGATGTTACAGAGCCAGAGCCCTTGCCAAAGACACATCCTTTGGTTGCTTTACCAAACTGTGTTATACTTCCACATATGGGAAGCAACACATGGGATTCTCGAAATGCTATGGCAGAGATTGCCGCCAGAAATTGTATAGCTGCTGTGTCCAATCTGACCCCTGAAGGAATCGTTGCAGCTTAATTTGTTCCACTGTAACCAATATTGGCACACTATACTATTACTTCTAGTTATTCCACAAATCCCTTTTGTAGACTCTGATTGCTTTTTTTGTTGTTTATTTATGAGTGTAATGCTTTTAGAGAACAGTCTTTGAATACTTTATGATCTGAACTTGACAATATAAACTAAACTTTTATGATCTAAATTTAAAACCTCTTTTTACATGAAGTTAAATAATTTATAGACATTTGTTTAATAATTTTACATTTATTTATATACATTTTACATTTCCAATGTTTTTTTTTTGTTTGTAAAGAACAAAACAACTAAAAATCTGGACACCCTTACCCTCCATAATTTATCAATGTTGTACCTTGGCTGATTTCTGACATGTAAATGTACTTTTTTTTTAAGTGATACAGTTTTAATCATACATATTGTTTAGCATTCCTTTTGAGTGTTTAAAAAAAAAAATATTGTGCAAATATTACTTTCTGAAAAAAAATCAGACATTTGAAAAGTTTTGTACTTTATTATTATTATTATTACATTCATTTCCATTTTTTTTATATAACATCACTTTCTTGTGTTAGTTTTATTACTTGCAATTATTTTTTTCTTTCCCTATTGCTACTTATTTTCTCAGTTTTCATATGTTTTTAGCAATACCTTTGAAAGGCATTAATTCAGATGTATTAAAAGTACATAATTATCTTTTTTAAACTTCTTAATTCACTTTTTAAACCATTTTTAACGTGTATATATTTTTATATACATACATTGAAATCAATGAGATTAATGTTATGATAATTTTATTTTTTTACAAATAGTGGTGGATGAAGTACATTTTTAATTAATTGGCTATTTATCAAATAATTCTTTTTGGGTAAATTTTACACTTTAGTGTAAAAGTGTTAAATTTAGTCATCAAATAAAATCACCGTAAAAGTCACCAAACCAAATTAAAAAAAAAAGACTGACCCTGTTATCAAACAAAGCTATTTAACTTGATATACAATATATATTATTGTAATCTTTTAATTAAGAAAAAGTTTCTTATAACACTCCGGGTTGTAGAAGTTTCTTTTGTTTTAATTACTTAATCTGCAATTTTTACTGTTTCAATTAAATTTTTTGTTACTTTTTTTTTAACTTTCTAAACTGATATTTCTTTCACACATTTCATTTTTTTTAGTATCTAAATGGTTAAAGTTATTCCCATAGATAAAAAAAATATATCTCACTTTAACTATTTTTCATATGCTAGATTTGTAATAGTTCAGTAATTAATACTTATCTGATTGTTTTTAAATGTATGTTTCTCTAATTCTCATAGTCTTTTATGATTTACAAATGGCCTCTGATGTTGTATACAAAGTACAATGTTAAGTACACAAATGCTGATTAAAAATTATATCAATATTTAGAAGTGATCCTAAATGTGTTGTTTCCTTAAAAATTCTGGTTTATTCATAAATGTTTTTATTTATATGCCATTACATTAACATAATGGGGGAAAAAAATTATACATTTATATAAAAAGATTATTTTACTTGAAATCACCTCGCAGACTGTGATAGACATTCTGTACCATCATGTTAATTTGAGGTCAAGCAAAAAGCTTAAACAGTCATAGATGTTTTAGCTGTTATTTTATGAAAGCACAATGAATTATTATTTAATGTTTATCCAACATGTTAAACTTTTATCTGCAGTATATTGTCTTATTTGATATCTGTATTTTTTTTGAAAATATAAGATCATATTTCTAACTGGTTGACATTCAGGTGACTAACATGACATTACATTAGTTTTACAATTTAAGCATGAAAGATGAAATAAAAAGCAAAATAGGTCAATCAAAAAAGTTCAATTTATTAAAGCACTTGTATCAGACTTCATATTATTGATAATTTGACATTGGCTTTTTTTTTTATATGCACCTGCTTGCTTTTAAACAGCACACTAGTCATTAGCGACAAAATGTAAACACAATTTTAGTAACACACAAACATAACATATTTTAATTATAAACTACGATTTATTTATGAACTTGCTTTACTTTGGAATCGAACAAATTTTGTAGTACAAACTATAGTACATTACATTTTTACCACTAGTCTTTACAGCTTTTTATATGTATGCATTACAATTGTCTTATTGTTACAATATCTACTGATCATGTTGTAATCTATTTAAATAAAACAAAATCAAGTGTTGCCATGAGAAATGCATGTTTTATACTATCTTGTATATTTTCTCAGTGCAAAAACAGCACTCATCTTAGTTGTTGTTTTTTCAAACTAGATGTTTGTGTTCTATCCTGGTGGTTTTATGTACAAGGCTTGTGTTTGTTTATTAAAATTTACTATTCTGCAATTTCTTTAGCATTTCCTTTGTGTGTGTGTGTGTGTATAGGTTACATGAGTAATTCTTAAGAGGGTGAGGATCTGGTCAGATATTGTTACATTGATCAAGGGGGACTTTGAATATCTTTTTTTAAATATTGTCATGTAAGTAAAGGGGTCACTTGAGGATTCTATTCAGATATTGATATATAACTAGGGTTCCTGTGGGGAATTTATTCAGGTTTCAGTACATAGTGATGGGAGGGGGGTAGCGAGGAGAAAGTTCAGATGTCATGGCTTGACTCGGTAATGATTATGCTGACGGCCAGTGCCGCAGAGAGGGGGGGGGGCAATCAACTTTTGAAAATATTATCAGCACGGCGGCCCCGCGCGACAGGCCTGCCCATGAGCCCGAAATTTCTGTCGGTGGGCCTGCTGACGGCTATGGACATGCCAATAATTTTGCCAGCTCCGAAGGATGAGGCATCATGAAGGCCAAAGACTGAGACGGGCGGTCATTTAAACATTTTTTTTGTGTGTATGCAAGGGGGGGACAACCTCGCTACTGACTACCCATCCTGGGAAAGATGATAACAAATCGTGAGATGAGTATGGCGTATTTTGTTGACCCAGGTTGTCACCTAGTCGTCTATCCGTAAGAACGACATATATATATATATACATATATATATATACATGGGCGTCGCTAGGAATTTTTCCAGGGGGGGGGGGCAAATAACAACTTTATGACATTTTTTTTAAATGTAGGGGGGGGGGGAGCAAATGCCCCCCCCCTTGCCTCCCCATGAATACGCCCATGTATATATATATATACATATATATATATATATATATATATATATATATATATATGTTTGATTTGGCTGACCCTTGGTAAAGAGTCATTGGGGGGACGGTGGGGGCTAAACATTTTCATCTGGGGACTCTAGGAAAAGGTGCATTAAGGGGCCCAGTAGAAAAAAAAACGCTCTTAAAACCACAGCTAGCAAAGAATTAGCCCCTTATCATCTTTGAAAACTGCGCCCTTCTCTGACAACGCCCAATTATCAAATCATTTTTGCCCAGGGCCCATGACAAATGCTCTTCGTTATGACCGGAAAAGAAGAAAAAAAAACTCGACAGGGGGTCCTCATAGCAGAGGCAACCACCTTTTTTTTTCTGTCGATAATAACGGTTCTGCATAAAATGTTGTCAGAATGAAAATCATTCTTTTGCGAGGGTTGTTACAAGCTATTGGCCCATAATGATTGCTATAGCTCAGGTAGCCAGAGGACGGTGGGACCAAAAAACTTTAGGTGACGAGGATAGTACTAATATTAGAAGTTTTTTTTTTTTATGTACCATGCTACTGCTAGCTAGCCACTTTTAAATTTGTTTCTTAGCAAAAATCGAATAGTTCACAAGGCTAACAAAGTGGTTCATTTCAGTAAAAAATAGTAATAAAGCATCTGCCCCCCCCCCCACCAATACAACTGTAGGGTTGCCCCACCCCCTCCTTTCCAGGCGAAGAACCAACTGCACCCATTCCACTTCTGCCTGGCCCAAGCTGTACCACATAATATGCATGCTAAAAAAAATAATTAAAAATACAATTTTTCTCCAACAGAGGACAGAGATAGTCATTGGTTTAGGCAAATTGCTAAAGTTGAAGGCTGCTATTGCGTTGTTTTTAAATTATCCTTCTTTATAAACATTTATTGTCGGGCAGTTGCTGACAGTGCGATCTCAAAATAGTAAATAGACATGTGACCAAACTGTTTGTTTACAGCCTTGCAGCCTAGATATCAGCCATCTGTGGACCAATGAATTACCCGGATAACGTTCACTCCCCCAGTTTTAACCAATCGGGAAGCTCAAACCGGGGAAAAGCTAAAAATAGCTTCAAAATAGCTTCTGTGTCGGACCACGCTGTTTTATTTCCCGGCCATTCAGTTAACTAAACCTGTTACAGTAAGTACCACAACAAATTTTTAACATGTTTTTTTATGACTATGATTGTGGTTTAGTATACTATTTTATATCTTTGTGAATGTAATAACAATTTGCAGCTACGTTAATCGTAAGCTATAAGACGATGTTTTATAAACATTTAAAATAATTTGTTTATATTTTTACATCATTATATGTAATAGGTATTTTGACACACCACCGACTGGTGTCATTTCCCCTCTATTTAGACCTTTATGTCAGTATTAAAAAACAACAACAACAACTAAATGCACTTTGTACAGGCCTGCGTCACGCAAGCTATACATATTACTTTTTTTTTTTAATAAATAAAAAATATTTAAAATTCTTCAATAATCTGTCAGTTCAAAATATCTTTATGCTGGAGATGGATAGGCCTTTATATCTATGGGTAGGCCTACTTGGTGCCAAGTAGCTGTACTCGAGTACTACTGTAGTACTTGTAATTGCATCTCGAGTACTTTTACTCTTACTTGAATGTTTACAAAAGTGTGTACGTGCATCTTGTGTATTAGCACTTGCATATTCAATACTTGGAACATCTGTGCTTTACAACTGAGTTAACTGTGTCATAAGTCTTTATTAGGGGCCCTCTGCAGATACTTCCAGTGATATGTGAGGGCGTAATAGGCAGAAGCTCATTCGGGGCCCATTCTCAAAGGGCAGGCCCGTAGCCAGGTCAAAGTAAGCAGGGAGGCACCAATACCCAGTCTCTGAGTATGACGTCGAAAAAAACAACTATAGAATTTTCAATACGATTCTGCCATTTACTTAGATTTCATTGGCGAGATTGTGTACAAAAGACAGACACTTACACACACATACACGCATGCATCGTAAGAAAATATACAAATCAATGTATGTTGACACTGATTGTTTTATATACCGCTAATGAAAATGCTTTCCCTTAATAGTAAAAAAAAATAAATATTGCATTCTGCTATTACTAAAGGCCCTATAATGCAAATATAACTGTGGTAACACTGAACACACATCACATTGTTATTGTTGCTCAATAATTAATTCAAATGCATCCAAATAAGGACAGTACACACTCACACACATTCGGTGTCAACACCGTTCAAGCTAGTCTCGTGAACTTTGGCCTATTTCTCGCGACTCGACCTCAGACTTAACCACGACAACATCCCACCTCTTCCCGACCCCCCACCTCCTCTCACCTAGAAATATTCATAGCGTGTGCTTGTAGTAGTGTTTACTTTAAATTTTGCAGTGATAGTAAGCAATGCGAGTTGCTGTAGGAGCAATAATAAAAAAAAAAACTGCTTTTGTTTCAATTGCACATTGATGTCTGATCTGTAGAGGTAAGTTTGAATGCAAATAAATGTACTGAATTTCATTGCTTTTTGCGTTGTTATAACTCGAGAATTGTTGTCAAAAAGTACTTACGCCTGATAAGTCATTTGATATGAATCTTTAAAGTAATAAATTATAATATTGGTGAAATATTAACAAAATGCACTGCATAAACGTAAAAAAGCAGATTATTTACTACATGTGATTAATCTCTCAACTCCAGCATTAATATTGGGAGTACTAAAATTTATAGAAATATTTGAGTTAATAATGTTTGTGTGTGTGTGTGTTTTTAAATAGTTTTTTTGTTGCTATTATTAAGATGCTTGCATGATATATTTCATAATGTAATTGGGATGGGAGACGATAATGTAAACAATAGATTCAAAATGTAACCCTTGTCTAATCGGTTACTGGTACCAGAATGCTGCTCTTGTTTACATTTCTGTTCAGTCGGAGTTACTCCTGAAAAGTTTTTATATTAATTTGTTATTGATTTCCGATGGTAATTTGTTTATGTGCTTACAATGCGATCCACCCAACTAGTTCTCATATCTTTCTTCACTAACTTTGTGTGTAGTTTGAGGCTAATTAGGCTTTTAGAGTTAATTAGCTGTGCACATTACCAAATGAAGAAATAATTGTAGCCCAGTCGAACATTGTGTTGTTTATGACAAAGTCCATTTATTTATTTACCTTCACAATTAATGCTTTTTGAGCATTTGAAATCAGTACATACTTTTCGTGTTTGAAGTCACATGCTTGTAAGAAAAAATTCATTTTGTTATAACTTGTATGCTTTTGCTCACCTTACCTACTCACTTGCAGGTGATGATGGTTCTTATATATATATATATATATATATATATATATATATATATATATATATATATTTCATCATTGCATAAAGTGCATTTTGCAAACATAAGCCCTAAACCTAAACCTATAATAATGAAATGTTGCAATGGTGAAATGTCGCGTATGATGTGTCTGTCTGTATGTATGTATGTATTTATACAAAAAACAATTTGAGTTAATGAGTTTATTAGACGAAAATTGTAGTTACATAATCTATAAAATGGCAAGTTATTTTTCGAGTTTTGAAATATGGGTGTTTATTAGGAGAACGTGCAGAGTGCTTTGTATATCGACCTTTACCTTGCTTTTCATTTCGAGGTTAACATGTCAAGGATTTTTTTTTTCGTTCAATTTTCACGCGTTGCTTTGTGGGCTATGGTAGGTTCATCAGCCGGTTGGCACATAAAACACTTCGAAGGCAACGAGGTTCATTTGCTTATCTTAATCAAAACAATACTAGCAACACATTTTGACGTTGCTTTTTTTTTTGTTTTGTTTAACTAACTTATTATTGCGGTTGGACTACTTATTGAGGTTGAAGGGTTCTACACTTAAGCCATCTCAAGTTGATGCTCGTAACTCCTACAGTCCTATAGGATGCGGTACAGTGAATTAATGTACCATAATTCCAATTTGAGAGGACCACGGGCCCAACCCTAAGGTGTCTTTTAAGCTAGGGGCATACGATAGATTTTCTCAGAATGATTCTACATTCGAAATGCCACCACCTCATTTTTTTTTCTTAAAAATAAAAAACAACAAAAAAAAAAAAAACTTAGATTTTGTAGAGGATGCCCCCCCTTCCCCTTCCCTACGGTAAGGCCCACCGACAGAAATTTCGGGCCCCTGGGCATGGCTGTCACGGGCCCCATGCTGATAATAGTTTCAAAAGTTGATTGGCCAGCTCAGTCCGGGCTCCTAAAACTCGCCGGGCCCCCTGGGTATTTGCTCCCCCCCGCCCCCACTCTCGGCGGTACTGCCTACGGTGCCGTCTGATGCAGCACGGCTCGAGGCCGCTTGACCCACCAGGGCTGAATTTTACGGCAAGCGCATTAAGTGTGTACCCTAGGCCCTGAGTTGTAAAGGGCCTCGCATAACCCCAATTTAACATTTTGTAATTTTATTTTTGCCGTCAGTATAATGGGACCCATTATTTTCGTCTGCTCTCGCCCTCCCCCCCCCCCATCTCGATCCCCACTGCTGGGCACGGCCCAGCATGCATGAGACTGTTTCTATGGTTTCCTTGATTCTTTAGGTTTATCGATAAGACTTGTTTGTTACTATCATTGTATTAAACACTGGTCTTAGTGTTATGGGGAACTATTTACAAGTTTCATTTACGGTACCACCTACTCCGGCCGCTACTGCTGTATGACTAAGAGCTGTTTATAATAACATCCTAAGAATTATACATCAGGTTTTTAGGTACACGAAAATGAACTGCTGCTGTCATGTTTACATCTCAAGCCAAGGTCATTGGCAGTTATATAAATATTAGTTTATATATTTCTTTACTAAATCGTAATTATCGTCTGCCTCCCCCCACCCCCACCCCACTTCCCCCCCCTCTCCAAGCCATGTCCTTAACGTAATCCTTGCTGATTGCGTCACTTCTTCCTTGTCTTGACCGAATTCAAGATCATAGCGGTTGTCCAGCCAACTAACCCAGACCCCCCCCCCCGCTTCCCCAACCCCCAGTAAAATGTACTTATGCCCTTATCCGACTTACGGTCTGTCTGTCCCTCGATAACCCACTGAGTCGTCGGGTCAAACTCTGTCCAAAATCCCCCCCCCTCCCAATTATAGTTATCTGACATCAAACTAGATTTAAGCCACCGAGTGTATGTGTATGTATGTATATATGTAATTCTGTGTGCGCATATATATATATATATATATATATATATATATATATATATATATATATATATAATATCGTCGGCATCCGTCCGTCTCGAGAGACGATGGTGTAGCTAAGTTGAGTCTACTAAACACCGCCGGGAATGGCTGTGCAGTCCGACTCGGGAGTGGCAATCCCTGCCGCACTTGTCACACTTGAAAATAGTTGGTTGTTGTAGTTGTAGCTGCTCTTTTTTCCGCTTCCGTCTTGTTCTTTTCAGGGCAGCATTATCCTGTCGCTCAGCCTCTGCGCGCAATGAACCCTGCCGGACAGCGAGCCTCCAGGACTGGCGGTCGGCTGCTTGGCTCTCCCAGGAGTTGGGGTTAATGGAGCACTCTTTCATATTCTTTTTGCAGGTGTCTTTGTAGCGCATTTTAGGTCGCCCTGTTTTCCTCTGGCCGGTAACTAGCTCGCCATAGAGTAGGTCCTTCGGGATGCGGCCTGCGTCCATTCTTTTGACATGACCGAGCCATCTGAGGCGTCTCTCGCTGAGAACTGCAAACAAGCTGCTCATGTTGGCCCTCTCCAGCACCCCAGTGTTAGGGGTCTTGTCTTGCCACTTTATCTGCAGTATACGTCGCAGGCACCTCATGTGGAAATTGTTTAGCTTCCTTTCGTGCCTCGCGTAAGTGGTCCACGTCTCACATCCATAGAGGAGGGTACTAAGTATGCAGGCCTGGTAGACGCGCAATCTGGTATTTTCGGTGAGGCTGGGGTTTTCCCACACACGTTGCTTTAGTCTCGCTATGACTGTGGCTGCCCTAGCGATTCTGCAATCGATCTCCGGGTCTATGGATAGCGAGCTGGAGATGGTGGACCCGAGGTAAGTGAAGTTCTCGACGACCTCTAGGGCGTGCCCATCGATGTCAATGCTTGGGGGTGTATCTGTACCCTGTGCCATGACATTCGTCTTTTTCAGGCTGATAGTCAGTCCAAACTCCTTACATGCATGGGAGAGGCGGGTGACAAGCTGCTGCAGTCCGTCTTCAGTGTGTGATGTCAAGGCTGCGTCATCAGCAAAGAGCAGCTCGCGGATTAGGACCTTTGTGACTTTGGTCTTTGCACGGAGGCGGGCTATGTTATAAAGCTTGCCATCGGACCTTGTATGGATGTAAACACCCTCGCTGCAATCCTTGAAGGCGTATTGGAGGAGCATGGAGAAGAAAATGCCGAAGAGTGTAGGTGCAAGGACGCAGCCCTGTTTTACTCCGCTGCTGACTGGGAAGGCCTCGGAGATTGCGCCGTTGTAGCAAACCGTGCTATGCATGTTGTCGTGGAAGGATATGACCACTGCAAGCAGGTGTGGGGGGCAGCCAATCTTTTGCAGCAAGTTGAAGAGTCCACTTCGACTTACTAGATCAAACGCCTTTGTGAGGTCGACGAAAGCGATGTAGAGTGGCACCTGCTGTTCCTGACTCTTCTCTTGAAGTTGACGAAGTGAGAAGATCATGTCCACTGTTGATCGGCCAGCCCTGAAGCCACACTGTGACTCTGGGTAGACTCGGGAGGCGAGGGCCTGCAGGCGGTTTAGAGCGACGCGGGCGAAAGCTTAGCCGACGATGCTGAGGAGGGAGATGCCCCGGTAGTTATTACAGTCGCTCCGGTCCCCTTTGTTCTTGTATAGTGTGATAATGTTGGCATCCCTCATGTCTTGGGGGATATAGCCCTGTTCCCAGCATCGACTTAGGAGGTCGTGCAATGGCTTTAGCAGTGCTGGTTTTCCGCTCTTCAGAACTTCTGGTGGGATTCCATCGCTACCGGGTGCCTTTCCGTTTGCAAGGCAGTCGATGGCTTTGCTTAGTTCATCCACGGTGGGTGTGGTGTCTAGCTCCTCCATGACAGGCAGATCTGGGATAGCGCCAAGAGCGGCATCAGTCACAGTGTTCTGGGTTGCGTATAGCTCCAGGTAGTGTTCGGTCCACCTCTGCATCTGTTTTTCCTGGTCCTTGATGACCTCTCCTGTTTTGGATATAAGGGGGGCGGTTTTGGAGGGAGTTGGGCCTATTGACTTTTTGATGCCCTCGTACATCCCTATTGCGTTTCCTGTATCGGCAGCTGCCTGGATGCTGCTACAGAGGTTCAACCAGTAGGAGTTGGCGCATCTGCGGGCGGTCTGCTGGGCTTTGCTCCTGGCTGTCCGTAGGGCTTTTAGTGTGTTGGGACTGGGCCTGGCCTTGTAGGCCAGTAGGGCTTTCCTTTTTACCTCGGTAACGGGTTTCATTTCCTCCCAGTGGGCCTCGTACCAATCGGCGTTTTTCCGCTCTATCTTTCCATAGGTGGTGATGGCGGAGTTATATACGACATCGCGCAGACGCGACCACCTAGAGTCGATGGTGTCAACTGCTAACTTTCTTTCGCTGAGTGCAACTTCCAGACTGCTGATAAACTGTTGGTTTATTTCGGGATTTCTGGCACAGTTGATATTGATGCGTGGGCGACCTTTTTTCTTATAGTGATGCAGTTTCTTCGGCGTTATGCGCACCTTGCTTGCCACGAGGGCGTGGTCCGTGTCACAGTCTGCACTGTGGTAGCTGCGGGTGAGGAGGATACTGTCGATATTCCCTCTTCTGGTGAGGACGAGGTCGAGTTGGTGCCAGTGGCGGGAGCGTGGGTGCCTCCATGACACCTGATGGATCTCTTTGCACCTGAAGAAGGTGTTTGTCACGCACATGCCATGGTGGCACGAGAGCTCAAGCAGTCTCTGGCCATTTTCATTTATCTTTCCCCTCCCAAAGCTTCCGAGACAGGTGGGCCAAGCCACATGGTCAGCTCCTACCCTTGCGTTGAAATCACCAAGGAGATAAAGGCTATCGGTGCTAGGAATCTTCAATAGCGCTTCATCTAGGGCCTGGTAAATTTTATCTTTCTCCTCGAAAGTGGAGCAGAGGGTTGGAGCATACACGCTGAATATGTGAGCTGGGCCAGAGGACGTTGACAGTCGGAGGATTAGTAATCTCTCAGAGCCGTCTGTTGGGGGCTCTATGAATCTGACAAGCGTGTTTTTCACCGCGAAGCCAACACCGTGTTGCCTCGGTTGGTCTGAGGACTTCCCTTGCCAATAGAATGTGTAGTTTGCTTCTCTGATTGTGCCGGTTTCTGCCAGCCGGGTCTCCTGTAGAGCGGCGATGTCGATGTTTAGTCGTGAGAGTTCCCTGTCGATGACAGCGGTCTTATATATATATATATATATATATATGTTTGTTATTTAACACAATTGTGTCTTGTACCGTTTCATTAGATTTACCTAAAAGTATCATGATTGTGTCTTGTACCGGTTCATTAGATTGACCTAAAAGTATCATGATTGTGTCTTGTACCGTTTCATTAGATTGATCCAAAAGTATCATGATTGTGTCTTGTACCGTTTCATTAGATTGACCTAAAAGTATCATGATTGTGTCTTGTACCGGTTCATTAGATTGACCCTAAAAGTATCATGATTGTGTCTTGTACCGTTTCATTAGATTGACCTAAAAGTATCATGATTGTGTCTTGTACCGTTATTTTACTGTAATGACTAAATCAATAATTATTGGGGTTTTTTTTTTTGTTGGTTGAAGTTCCTGCTGGTTTTATAATTCAAACCATTCAGGTTATTTCTGGTTTGGAATTAACTTGTAACATCGTTGGTGACAACACAAACAACAAAACTACACGGATATGAACAACACGGGTCAAACAGTAGAAAACACTGATCGTTATGCTGTGAAGGGTTTGGGTGTGTTTTGCTTGTGTGTGTGTGTGTGTCAGAGACGTTCTTATGAATATGCCAAGCAGGCGTCTGCCTAAGTCACGCGTTATAAGGGTTGGGCTTTTATTATTATTACCTAAAACGATCAAGATCAATTACTAGTTGGTGTGTTCACAAGGGCCCCAGTTATCAAAGACTTTAAGTGCCTTAGTTTTGCAAGCAGCTGCATTAACAACGTTTTTTTTTTTTGGTGTGTTTTTTTTGCTTTGGTTTTGAGGTCAAATGTCAATTTGCATATAGCCCCCCCCCCCACCAAACGTAAAGAATGACGGTTTAAATGTTTAGAAATAACAGGGAAACAGCATAGGTACATTTACGCACGATCGTCGTGTTGGATACAATGACTATGTCGGGTTTTGGCTTCTGGTCCCTACTTAAGACCATCGGACTTGGTCAATGGCACAGGCTGTGCAAAAAAATATACCGTTTCTGTGGTGACAGTGTACCATTGAGTGTTTAATACTAAAACACAACACGTTTACACTGACTGCTAAATAACGTCGTGCCGTTGTACATAACGACCGCCACAAGGACTAGGTAACCCAAATTTGTCAGGGTCCCCGAGGGCTTGGGCAGGGCCCTTGTCTTTCGACAATTCTTTTTTCTGCAAAATGGGGGTTAATATGGCCCAAGTTGTCAGAGCCTCTTCCCCCCCCCCCCCCGGACTATCTGCCTGCGGCCCCGTGTGCAGCAATCTGACCTAACCAATCAGTACAGACACAACAATAGGCGGGAAAAAAATAAAAATGCAATGAACTTGTACACACTTGAGCCACTCCTGTGTTTGTTCTAAATAAGGCTTAAAATATGTGTGGACTTAAGTCACCGGAGGGGATGCTGTTGATTTTCTTGTTTTTCGCAGTCATATGTTGGGGGGGGGGCGGGAGAGAGAGAAAGGGATGTCCTGTGGGGTTTGTCATACAACACATGTATCCAGTCAAGCTTGAAACCCGTTATCTTTGTGGTCTTTATGTTGTTGATTTGAAGTTTTTTTCTTACTGGTTAAATAATTAAATATTATAGTTATATATATATAACTATAGAAGAGTTTTAACTTGTATAATTTCGACTATTACACATATTTTGTAAAATAATCTACTTTGCGAAAATTCGCACAACACGTGATATAGTCTGTAACTTATCCTCGCTTAACGCGGTTTATCGGTTCCAGGCTCGGTAGGTGACATGTTCCATCATTCTTTACTCACCGTAACACTCTTACAACCTAATATATTACACGAATTGAAAAAAAAAACAAATATTAGACATCATAAATATCATTTGTATAAACTTTTTTTATTTTACTTTCTTTATTCTAAAAAACAAAAAAAAAAAAACCCAACTATTTAGACTTACATAACATAATAAATGTAGCCTACACGTTTTTCAAAACCGCATATAGCTGCATAAAATATATGTACAAAATGTTAAAAAACAACTACATCAAAGATGGGCATGTTAATGTACTTTGGATGGATCTTCTTACAACCATGACTGTTAAAGATAAATTTAGATTCCTGAATACTCGATAGGTTGGGTTAGGATATAAACAAAGTTGTACCATACGTCCTTCTTGGTTGTGTAGATCCGGGAAAACTAGGGTGCAGTTCAAAAGCTTTGTGCCACATATTGGAGAACGTTGCTGTTTCTCCGATTTGGACTTGTGTGATAGTACAATGTACAGAGTTAAGCTATTTGCACTACTAGTATTGATCACACAATCCGTTTTTAAAATAACTTCTGTGAAATTGGCTGTTTTTTTTTTCTTCTTTAAACAATTGAATCGATCTAGGGAATCAGAACAAAGTTTATTTATGCAGACCCTGTCATAAAACGTGGCATTCGGTGGATTATTATTAGGACAATTTTATTCTGAACAGATATTGTGGAATTATAAATATAAAAAAAAAAAAAGAAGACGGGCGAAACTGTTCTGAGGCACAGTTTCTCATATCGATTTATGTTCTAAGTTCTGTCACTTCAGTTATTGATCTTGACCAGTGAGCTGCTTCAGCAAGATGCCAGAAAATCTGCCCGAGACTGACATAATCTTATGGAGTGCGTAGATCTTTCAGGTGTCCTTGACAAGGGAGATTAACGGGGGAATGAAATTGGGGCAAAGGGGAGGGGGGGTATCAAATATGAAAACTATTTTTTCATTGGCTTGAAAAACAAACAACCGCTTTAAACAAAAGTAAATTTCATTTGATAACGATTGTTGTTGCTCGCATAAACAATATGAAAAGGCTTTAATCATCTTTATATGAAACTCGCTTGTAGCAATAGCACAGGCCTCATACTTTCGGTGAGCGTACCATTCAGAATTTCACCGTTTGATTATTAACCTTGTTATGTCTAAACATTTGTAGCTTGTAGTATTTTATTTAAATAACGAAATGACTCAACATAAACAATTTTAACTGTTTTCTTTTTTGTTTGTGTCAGTACTGCCACGAAATATCTTACCCCCCCCCCCCTTTCCCCCTCGGTTGAGAATCATCATTGGTGTTCTTTTCTTGGTCATCCCGAATATTTCATGCACAACAACACAACTTGGTCATCCCGAATATTTCATGCTCAACAACACAACTTGGTCATCCCGAATATTTCATGCACAACAACACAACTTGGTCATCCCGAATATTTCATGCACAACAATACAACTTGGTCATCCTGAATATTTAATGCACAACAACACAACTTGCTCATCCTGGATATTTCATGCACAACAACACAACTTGGTCATCCCGAATATTTCATGCACAACACAACTTGGTCATCCTGCATATTTCATGCACAACAATACAACTTGGTCATCCTGAATATTTCATGCACAACAACACAACTTGGTCATCCCGAATATTTCATGCACAACAACACAACTTGGTCATCCTGAATATTTCATGCACAACAACACAACTTGGTCATCCCGAATATTTCATGCACAACAACACAACTTGGTCATCCAGAATATTTCATGCACAACAACACAACTTGGTCATCCCGAATATTTCATGCACAACAACACAACTTGGTCATCCTGAATATTTCATGCACAACAACACAACTTGGTCATCCTGGATATTTCATGCACAACAACACAACTTGGTCATCCTGAATATTTCATGCACAACACAACTTGGTCATCCTGAATATTTCATGCACAACAACACAACTTGGTCATCCTGAATATTTCATGCACAACAACACAACTTGGTCATCCCGAATATTTCATGCACAACAACACAACTTGGTCACCTGAATATTTCATGCACAACAACACAACTTGGTCATCCTGAATATTTCATGCACAACAACACAACTTGGTCATCCTGAATATTTCATGCACAACAACACAACTTGGTCATCCTGAATATTTCATGCACAACAACACAACTTGGTCATCCTGAATATTTCATGCACAACAACACAACTTGGTCATCCCGAATATTTCATGCACAACAACACAACTTGGTCATCCTGAATATTTCTAGCACAACAATACAACTTGGTCATCCCGAGTATTTCATGCACAACAACACAACTTGGTCATCCTGAATATTTCATGCACAACAACACAACTTGGTCATCCTGAATAATTCATGCACAACAACACAACTTGGTCATCCCGAATATTTCATGCACAACAACATGGTCATCCCGAATATTTCATGCTCTACAACACCACAACTTGGTCATCCCGAATATTTCAACTTGTCCGCACTGAACGATTGCTAAATGCATTTTCTGCATTCAACTCTTTATCTTCACAGTAAACAAACGCCGAAATGTGTGTTGCTCATTTGGTTCAAAGTTCATACTACAGTCTACATTTGTGTAACAAAAAAAACTGCAGATATAAATAAGCGTCAATACACTGAGTGTTTCTTGGATCCTAATCTACTGCGTGAACGACCGACCAGTTTAAAGTTCAGTTTAGAAACTTGCGCAGTAATCGTTCACAATTTTCATACATCATAAGGTTCATATTTAGGATTTGGTTATATATCATTAATGTTTTTTTCCCTGCTGTTGTTCAAATCACTGTTTGAAGGTAAATATACTTACATCTGCAGCTGAATGTGTGAAAACTATTTCACTGGATTTAGTTTCTGCCTGCGTGTCTTATGATGGAACGTTGTTAACATTGTTGTAGTTTTTTTTTTTCCATATTGAATTGAATATATCAGGGATTTCTTCTTTTTTTAAAAATGGTTTTTATATTTGATATCTGGATAAAAAGCTTCTTTTATACTTTTGTCAGAGTAAACTTGCTAATCGAGCATTATGTATGTCTGTATACTAAGTCTATAGACTTAGAAATCTATGTTCAGTGAAGCCCCGTCGCGTGAAAATTCTACAGCAGGGGCCAGGCCAATAGTAGGGAGGGGGGACAGGAAATAAATGTTACTAAGTAGAGCAAACAAGCAGAGGGGGCCAGAAAAACGCAGGGGGACCGCCCCCCCCCTCCCGCACGTTGCGGGCCTGGTTCAGTGCTTTTTTCTGGCGGAACGCACTGTCACCTTTTTTCCGTATTAAAACATGTACTGTTAACTGCACTATATGTACTGTTTACTGCACTATATGTACTGTTAACTGCACTATATGTACTGTTAACTGCACTATATGTACTGTTAACTGCACTATATGTACTGTTAACTGCACTATATGTACTGTTAACTGCACTATACGTACTGTTTACTGCACTATACGTACTGTTTACTGCACTATACGTACTGTTTACTGCACTATTTTCAGTATTATTTCTTTATGACACAACGGACAAAAATAGGATTTCCGGTACCTTTTTTTTTTAAAAAAAAAGCATTGTGTATGTCTGTCTATATGCTTAGTAACCGAGCACCGTGTATGTCTATATATACTACTTTTTGAACTATCTTTCATTGTATTATATTATGTCATCTTTTTATTTTACAGAGCTCATTTGATATTTTTTTTACTCTGTGACGCCCAGTTACCAATTACAAGTTTGTTCGATCTATTGGAACACTTCGTCTATTGCCATCGTTTTCAGAACTATTCAAAGCTATAAACTCTATTAGGCCACACTGAATTCAGTGTATAAAGGTCTTAGACAACAAGACCTGGCCCCACCGATGTGTCTACAGTTTGTGTGAGGTACACCACTTGCAAATAACTAGTATAAATGAAAAAGTTACTGGGACAGAAAGCCAGTTCATCGATTCACCAGAGGGCTTCGGCAGCAAGAAAACAGTTGACATTGTTATCAACGAATAAGCGATTGATTTGAGGCAGTGTATATCTTCTATGAATCACGCATAGATCGATAGTTGTTTATGTTTTTATAATGCAAGTTCTGTAATCTAGTCACTTGCAGTCATTACATATTTATATCCCAATACAATCAAAACCGTGCCAAAAAAATTTTATTATTGAAAGTCGTATTTCTTGTGCCAACAAACAAAAAGAATTGAAATTTACAGTTTGTGGTTATTTTTAAATTTATAGATATCTGCCAATCCTGAAACATTCCAATTTTCTTTTTTACACCATTTTATTTTGATATTTGAAATCTGCTTTTGAGCAAGTATTTGCATCAGTGATATAAAAAAAACAAAGTCTTTCACTGTCTCGAGTCATGGCACACCCATCCGTCACATCGCCCCAGATGACCCTGACCAGACAGACCAGTCGCCAGGCCAACCGCCCTCTAGTCTACATCACCAGGCGCATCCCCCAGGACGGCCTGGACATCCTCTTGAAGTCCTGCGACGTCAAGCTGTGGGACTCGGAGCAGCTGGTGCTCCGAGGGGAGCTATTGCAGAGCGTGGTCGGTGTGGACGCAATCCTTTGCATGCAGGGGGACTTCATCGATAAAGAAGTTTTGGCAGCTGCGGGTGAGTACCGGTTGGTCAGTATTTTTAGGTCATTATCAATATCTAGGTCAGTGGTTCCCAACCTGCGGTACCTTGAATTTACGCCCCCCCCCACTTCAAAGGGCACCTTTCCAAATTGATATCGTAGTCCATGCGCTGATGGCACCGGCAGATACTATCGCCTAGTGTGCCCCAATATCTAACACTAGTTGAAAAGCCTGCTGAAGCTGGCTGTGCGTGCTACCTGTGATATAAGAAGAAATCCTTGTTGTGTTTAGATTTCCAGTTTTGGAATTCCCCAGACTATTTTTAGCCGCGGAAGTTATACACACGGTCGGTCGAACGTACGCCTAGGTTAGACGATTATGTATTAGATAATTTCTGCACAGGGCACCCAGAATCCTGAAACAGCCCTGGCTCGACCCTGAGGTGGTATTAGCAGAGTTATGGGTTCCTTTACAAAGCAATTGTGGTTATGTCTTTGTGATAACCACACACTATATAGTAAAAAGTAAATAGTTGATGAGCATGCAGCTCGTGGAATGTGTTGGTCTTGAGGCCAGTAGTGTACGGTAGGCCATGCTGTCCCTACGGCTCTGCCAGACCTCCACTTTGAGTCTCAAATGCTTTTTCTGTAGAGACTATTACCGGAGTTCTCAGCAATTGGTAATTAGTTTGAATTGCGGATAGGTTTTTATAAATTGGGTTCTTGAATAAAACAAATTGGGGAACCGCTGAACAAGATCGTTGTTGAACGGTTATAACCATGTCAGGTTAGCAGCCACACGTATGTATCTCTGCTGCTGATCATTGTCTCCGTGTCTGACTATAGTCATCATTTAAATGATGATGAATGTCCACTAATTTGCCAGCAATGAAATGTTCTAATAGCCTGTATTAATTCATACGCTGCCTAAACGACACTTTAGCAAATCTTTCCGATTAATGAACTGAAAAAAAAAAGCTCATAATTGAGGCTAGAAAAAAGAATACAACACTAAAAGTATATAGTATTGTCTAAATTTAGAATGGTTGTTCTTACTATGCCCCACCTATGAATTATTTTGTTTGTCCCTTTTATAGCTTATTAAGTTGAGTTTTTTAAATAAACGCTTAGAGAAATTCATTTCCGAATAGCGCCCTACTGCCAATCAACACCCCCCCCCCCACCCACCCTTCTCCTGTGAGTCGCGGTCCCCACGTTGTGAACTAATTTAAAATAACAAGGACCGGGTACATATATACCTTTTAAAGTTGATGAAAAAACGTGTCACTTGATTTCATGTGACGAATGAGGTAAACATGTGTGTGATATACATTGATGGCAACACTTGGCCCTCCTTTGCTAGGATGCATTATTGATATGGGAAGAAACCAGACAGTTTCTCAAAGATTGATTACTTATACACACCGGCCAATGTATTTTGCCCATATGTTGGCTTTACGCCAGCAGGGAGCATGTAGCCACTCACACACAGTACTAGGCCAGCAAACACGAGGTGAACGCACGAAAGAAACACGGTGGATTTGGTTTTGGTTTTGTTTTTTCGACCTTCATACAGGCCGAAAGGAATCAGTTCATTAAGCCCCGTGGTGTCCACTGTATGGTTGAAGTGTGCAAGCTCTATACTGAACCAGTAGCCACTATGAGGGCAGTGTTAGTAGTGCCCATTCTATATGCCCACCATGCCCGTTTTAATACGAGGGGCCAACAGCTAGTGTCATATGCGGATCTAAGAGCCATTTACCTTATCATAGAACCGCCCCCCCCCAATCCAATATGAGGAATTTAGGCGTTTGCCGCTGGGGCTTGACCCTGTAGTCTACAAGCTGACCGGTCCACTACTTATATATATATATATATATATACGGTTGTCGAGATAAATTAAGCTGCGAGTTTTCTCTGTCATATCATTGCTACGCAGCGTAACTTCATGAAAAACAAAAGGTGTGAAACACAGAATATATATATATATATACAGTCGATTCCGCTTAATTGGGACACATCGGGACCGATGCTTTTTGTCCCAATTAAGCGGCTGTCCCAATTAAACATACAAAGTTACTATTGGCTTCATGTTTTGGTTTCTTTGAGATTTGTCCCAAATAAGCGGCTGTCCCAACTAAGCGGTGTCCCAATTAAGCGGAATCCACTGTATATATATATATATATATATATATATATATATATATATATATATCACATGATCTAAAATTCTGTGGTATGAATATTAATTGACAATTGTTAAGAAAAAAAAACTTTGGGGCATTTAAAAAAAAAAAAGAATAGATACCGTGGTAGATTTAGAATATATGTGGCATATGGTATTTTTGTTTTGACGGTTTGTCATTTTCTTTCTTCTTTTCAAACGACCCAGACTTAAGTTCGACATTGTGCCTGCACCATCTGTCTTTAGTTGGTGACTGCAGCATGTGTCCTTTAGGTGATGATCAAACGCACGAGTTCAATATTTAACATGGAAGTTGCTGCACTCAAGTTATATGATAAGTCTTATCATCTTATAGGATCATGCTATCTGTCAGAGCTATTGTTTACCCCCCCCCCCCAATCCCCTACAAGGACATCGTTGTTGACTAGTCACAATGTCAGTACAAACCGACGGATGTGTGTGAGTCATGTGATCTGTTGACCTAGACAGAGATTACATGCAGAGAATAAACAAAGTATTTAGCTCGACTGGCTAGACATTAAATTCATGAGTATCAAACTTAAGCCCTGGACAAAAAAATGGTAATGAAGATCGATGGACGAATTACTAAATCGCTCTGGCGTTCCAGTTTATGACAAGACACCCTCCCCTCCCCCCCCCCCCACACACGCACCTTCTCATTTATTTGTATCCCCCCAAAACTTTAAAAAGATTAGGAATTATGTGCGTGTGTGTTTGTTTCTTAAGGGCTAGGGGGCCTGCCATTTATATGGAAAATAATAATAATGAGTCCATGACAACGAGAAAAATCAAAAAGTTTAAGCGGACGTAAATAGAGCTTTAAGCCCAACTAGCCTAATCTACATCGTGGGTACGGGCACGGTACGGCTCTAAACTCTTCATATAGTAAAGTGACTAAGAAAAGTTCCTTAAGATAAAACCTAACTGTGGCCATGGATAAAACCTAACTGTGGCCATGGATAAAACCTAACTGTGGCCATGGTATGACAAGGGTTTGTGTTGCTAGCACAACGCCCTAATGCCCCATATATTTATGCAAGTAGGATTTGAAGCGAGACTTGGCCTAATCCACCTTTT
This sequence comes from Bulinus truncatus, assembly GCA_021962125.1. NCBI lineage: Eukaryota > Metazoa > Mollusca > Gastropoda > Planorbidae > Bulinus > Bulinus truncatus. The sequence goes on from JAGDYQ010000042.1 coordinate 2,352,067, forward strand.
GGGTTAAGCTAGTCGGTCTTAAAACGCTTTGTATAAATAGTCCACTGTCACTTCATGTTAGATTGGGCATGTCATGTTTCATCGTTATTTAAGTTCAGCGATCCCCAACCTTTCTTTTTTGTTATAGTTTGTTAGGATTAAGATTTTTTTTTAAAAGTCTAGTCAAACTTTTTATAACTAGATTAGACGACGAAATAATATATTCTAATAAAAAAAAAAAAACAAACACTGTTTTTTTTTAAATATACTAATGTGTTTCATTTATTTAGATTGATTTTTTTGTTTGTTTTGTTTCGTGATCCCGAGGTTTATATCTGAGAAGATTTCTTTGTTAGATGAAATATATTAAAATTTTGCTGAAATCAGCTTTCAGCTTGGCGGGTACGGAAAAGATGAGCAAATAGATCATGCATAGGCCTGCTAGAGACCCGTGGTAAGATGGGAAATGAAGAACGAGAGAGATGGGAGAGAGAGAGAGAGATGGTGTCGACTCGACCTGAATCAAGGAAGCACATAACACCTTTATACAGCAGCCTCTACCTTCTACTATGAACCATTTCTACCTGTCAGTTCTCAAGAGTTGCTTCACAGTTTCTAATAGTTACCTACCTATGTTGTTGTTTTGTACAGGTGAATGACCTTTACCTCACCTTCTGTGTGTTGACAGTCTACGTGCAGTAGTAACCTATTGTTTTCGTCTGGTACTTGCCCCCCCACCACCACACACACGCTCGCTAACACTCACCACCTTTCTCAGTCGTACAACGATGTAGACGAAAACAGAACCAGTCGTAGAACAAAGAATATGAGAACAGAACCAGTTGTAGAACAAAGAAGATGAGAACAGAACCAGCCATACAGATGTCATGCCCATCGTTTTCAAAAGCACACTCACAATCAACTTTATAGTTTGGAAGTGGTTCTCAAAAAAAATGTTTGCCAATCAGATTTAAACCATATATCATGGTCCATGGTCCGTCTACTTCTACTACATCCATTGAATATTTCCTGTTATTCAGTGGCGTACCGTGGTAGGCTTCGGTCCGCCCACAAGGGTATCACTTGACAGAGGGTGATTTGACCCAGCCTACAGTATTAATTTAATTCAGAACGGCCATAGTCACAAAAATTTAGATTTTTTTTAGAATGATTAGTGCGACGGATGGCCGAGTGGTGTAGATACTCGACAGTCGACCTGAGAGTCCTGGGTTCGATCCCCGGTGGTGATCCCCGGTGGTGAGGCCCATGGAATTTTTCCAGGTGAAATTTGTTGCAAAGTCGTCCCACAAGTCCACCTAGCTTTAAATGGGTACCTGATTTTAAGTTGGGGAAGTAAAGGCGGCTGGGCTTTGTGCTAACCACACAATTCCTTCATATGTAGATGAATTATACACTTCATCTGCCCCGAAGGCCCGTTAGGGCTAAGAAGGGAACTTTACTTTTTTTTTTTTAGAATGATTAACAAAATGGTCGACAGCTCCCTGTAACAGAATATCAATAGAACACCGGTGTGCTGTTTGTAATTAATAGTTGTGTTGTCTTGATTTCCGTAAGTGTTGGACTTAAGGGAGGCCACCACCCGGTACCCGACTAGGCCTCGCAATAGACTTTTTTTTTTGTTACCTAACTTTAACGAAACAAAAATGTAAAGCGTCGTTTATGCTGCGCCCCCTATGGCCTCATTTATGATACTTCCCCATGGCCTCTCAAGCTCGCATATTGTCCCTGGTGTACGATTATCTGATTCCGGAAGTATTCTTTTTATAACAAAAGAAGTAATGTGAATAAGACTTGGGGGGGGGGGGGGGAGCTGTTGGCATGTAGCAGCATTTCCTTGTACTAAAATATTGTCGGATTCACGTATAGGGATAAAGGCCATGTTAAAGTCGACATAGTCACGATCCTTATGCGAGGCTCGTGCGCGTAGATGTTAAAACACAGTTGTGCGGAACTTAAGCGTAGTATGCGCACCCAGTGTAATGGGTCGTGCATGTACTACTTATATGACGTATACATTGATTTGCGAAAATAGTTGTGTGATCCACAGATTAATAATATGTGGTGTAATTTGACTTTTGTATTTGTGAAATGAAAAAAGTGTTTTCCTGTCAGTTTTTTTTAAAATCAAATTTTCATATTTCTAGTTCATTTAGTCCCCCCTTCCTTTTACCTGCGTCCGAATTCTCGTTTAAATTTTTTTGTTTAAAAGAGCTACTTTAATATTCAGCGTGCAGTTTTAGAAAGGGAAATTGAAAATAAAAAGTTGGCACCGTTCGGCATGACAATTGACGTCATCATTTCATGAGTTGTTTTTTTTGTTTGTTTGTTTCTGGAAAATAACCCAGGGCCGTGGATATTTTTTTAACGCACTGGCTACGGCACCAGCAAGTTAGCGTATGAAAGTCACTGAAATTCATCAAAAGTTGCAATTTTAAAAAATTATTTTTTAAAATATTTAAATATAGGGTTAGGATTAGGGTTAGGGTTAGGGATAGGGTTAGGGATAGGGAAAGGGTTATGGATAGGGTTAGGGTTAGGGTGTGGAGCAATATCTATGGCTGGTACTTGGACAAAAATAATACGAGTTCTGACTTGCTGGTGCCGTAGCAAGTGCGTTTTTTTTTAAACCCATTTAGAAACTGATAGTCATAGTGAATAGAACAGATGATAACTCGCTATTTTTCATGAACTGAATAATTTGAAATGCAAGCATGTTTATATGTGAACCTGTTTAAATAAATCTCGTTTGGCCATATTATATATTTTTTGTATCAAAATTTTGAAGGTTTGGGTTTTTAGAGAAGAATCACGCACTCAATTAAGTTAAATGGTGAACAATCTTGACATAACCATAACCGATAAGCCAAGCACTTTAACGTGTTACTTATTTAACGTAGTTAAGAGTCATAATTAACGACATAAGTTCGCACCCCATTAAACGAAATAAATATGGTGGAGATAAAATGCCCGAAATTTTATCAGCCATCAAGTTTTCTAGCTAAACTCTGGCAGCAGCGCATCTGTTTGGTATCTTATTTCACGCCGACGTGGTGGCATGTCAGACATTGACAATTCACACTGTGATGACCTTGTGACTTTTGTCTGATGCAAAGATAATAATTTGTATTCTATTTACATCTTACTTTGTTCCCAAGCAAACCAGTGTGTTAAGACTAACCAATGTTCTAGGGACACCGGGGCCTATATATTAATACGATCCTGGTATTCAGTTATGAATCTATTACTTTAATAATTAAGCCATGTCCTCGTATTTATAAAGACTTTTTAAAAAAAAGTTTTTTTTCAGTAACAAAAAATCGGTGTAGTATGATCGAACGCTTAAGTTCGAGAAATACTGACCGAGTTTTCGGAAACTTTATACGTAAGCATTTTTTTTTTCTTTTTGTTGCTGTCTATTTTTAGGTAAAAACTTTTAGTTGGTTTCTAACGCACTTTATTTTCTGCCACTATCTGCTAGTTCATGTGTCTATTGTTAGACAAGGAAAAAAAAATTATTAGGGAAGAACCTGGTTTCAGGAAAAATAATTTTCATTGGCTTAATAAAACACACCCTCGTGACCTTGAACTTGTGCGAAATAGCCTCGTTTAGATTGCTCGTGCGGAACGAAGAAAACAACATATTGACACAGCGATTTCACGCTGTAGGTCACGTATCCCACTTTCAGTCCCCAATTCTTTTTCACCCTTTCAATTCCTCTACCCCCACCCCTGTACCATGGCACCCACCCTTACATAGACTACGTTTCATTGCTTGATATCAGATGGGCATTTTGTTTGTTCAGTGGCGTAGCTGTGTGTGGCGGGGGGGGGGGGGGGTTCGTTCCCAGGTTGTCATCCAATTTTCCGCCAACCATGGGCGCAGTGCTGAACCTAGGGATTTGGGGGCCGGGGGGCTTGGCCTCTTTGGAAGCCCCTACATTTTTTGACATTCGACACCATGACATGAGATAGTGTACTTAATATCATTGTAAAAAAAAATTGGGGGCCCCCTCTAGCTGGGGCCCGGGGGACTTTCGAATTTGGACCCCCACCCTAGGTACGCCTCTGCATGGGCGGTATTAAGCCATTAACGCTATATAGGCCTACGCCACTGGGACTGCTTTTTGTTTGTGTTGCACTCAGGATGAGCAACATTTTTTTTTTTAGAGTGTTGATGTTTCAGTGTTACTGCTGTCCTGTATTGGTTGTCACTAGCCAACTAGCTGTCCACGCTGAGACACTTAAACGCTACCACTACTGCACAGCTGGTACACACTAACAGCGTGCGAATAGCCTCTGCTGTCTTATTGAAATAGAATGTAGGCAACATCTGTGTCATGTAATAATACATCACTCGGTGTGCTTTTTTTTTTAATATAGGCTTACGCGTGTGTGCTCACTCGTGAGTGTGCTCTTTATCTCAGACATCCGTGACCCACCTGTCATACAGCACTGGCCTAGAAACTAAAGCAGTGATTCCCCCAGGTGGGCGACACCGTTCCCGTCCCAGGAGCGGCTGAGAAGATTGGGGGAAAGGGGTGGATTGGTGGAAGCTTCGGGGTCATTTGGGGGCGCTCGAACAAGTCAGAAAAAAAAAATTCACCAATTGAATTCAACAATAAAGTAATTGAATGTGTACAGCTCTCATTACCGGAACAGTTTGAAAAAAAATCTAATCTGCTTATTTCTATATTGATCTCCTTTTAATATTAAAGTTTTTGAATATTATTTTTTCTTTTTCTAATAGCGCTCATGTTCATTAATTTTTTTTTTTTTTTTAAACAATTCTTTGCGGTAAAAGGCGTGGTCCTCTGTAATATTCTAGCTACTAACGTAAACGGGGCTACACTTGCGAGAGTGATTTTTAGAGTTTTGTAAGTTGTGCGTGTGCAATAGGGAAACAGGGTTTGAGTCATTATGGTTTGGCTGAAACACACTAAAAGTGCACCATGAGATGGGCTCTTGGCAGTGATCGATTTAAGAAAAAAAACCAGTACCGGGGATGAAAAAAAAAATTCGGCACAGCCGGGGATAAATGTCTATAGTTTCATCCCCCGGCGGGAATGAAATTAGCTAAAGCAGAGCCGGAATACAGTTCTCAGTCTTCGGCATCTCCGGCGGTAAATCGAGTCCTGGTTCTTGGTAGAGTTTAGTCAATGTCTGTATCTGATTTGTGTTCGAAATATTCGATATCAAGGGTGAGATCGAGGAGAGCTACGCTTCGATTTTTTTTTCATACAGCCACACAATGGTCAATATAAAAAAAAATTCCCATTGGGATCCGCCCCTAACTCATTGAGCCATCCCAGGTCTATATTGCGGAAGATATGGTAATGTGGGATCAAGGTAATCTTGCTTAGAAAGTCAAAATACATGTACCGGTATTAATAAAGTAAATTGTTGTTTTTTTCATATACATGTAAGTTTCAGCTTTTAAGTGAGGTTAAAAATATTGTGATGAAGTAAGTTTAATACAGTTTAGCTAGCAATCACATAAGAGCAGCATTGTATGGATCACCAAAATATGGTCACTTTCAGTGGCTATACAGGTCGGCCAGTGCTCGATTTAAGAAAAAACCAGTACCGGGGATGAAAAAAACTTTACTGCAGAGCCGGGGATAAATGTCATCCCCGGCAGGGATGAAATTAGCTAAAGCAGAGCCGTGGATGACAGTCCTCAGTGCCGGGGATATCCCCGGCGGTAAATCGAGCACTGATGTTGGCTTGGTGATGTTTGAAGTTTAGATCACATCTTTTTCAAGTTGTCTATGTTTTGACTTGGTGTCTTAGTGGACGCTGTAACCTCGACTATTTATTCATTAACTCTTATCGCCTTGGTGGTTCTTTTGCCATTGCAGTTAAATTTTTTGTCCAAAAATTTAGAAAATTTTCCAATTATTGAATTCTAAATTTTTTTGTCATACAATTACAAGTATTTCAATCGTTTTATTTTAAAGGTAGTGTACAAACAATTTCAAATGTTTCCTTTGTTTCATTCTAAAGGTCCTCAGCTGCGTGTTGTGGCCACCATGACCACTGGCACCAAGCACATTGACATGAATGAGTGCAAAGCATTGGGCATCCAAGTGATCACTTGTCCAGAGCAGCCAACTGATGTGCTAGCTGAGTTATCACTTGTCTTAGTACTGCTGACCATTAAGACTATGCTCACAGGTAAGTCAGGATGACATCTAGACCATGGCTCAATGGTACCAAGATTATCAGTTTTTTTAATAACCATTGGTAGAAGAATTAAAAAATAACGTATTTGTTAAAGGCCTTAAATGATATTTTTTTCCTATGGTATAAGAGAATTGTTAGATCATGTATTCCAGTATTGTATTTTGTAATTAACCTTTTTCTTTTTATTTGTAATTTTTAACTTTACTCCTTTACACATTTTTCTTAACAGATGAAGATAGACTCAGTAATATGGAAGATCAGTGTCCTGATTTGATTTCTGACAACCATGACTTCAGTTCACCTTGGAACACGAGACCTCGTCTAATTCGTCAACAGTCTGAAGAGCGTCTTGCCTTCCAGTGGACCAACGGAAAACCAGGAAACATGAACTGCCCAACATGGAAAAATATTACAAAGAGAACTTTTGGAGTCTATGGCATGACTAAGCTTGGCATCAGCGTAGTCAAACTCCTTAAAAGTGTTGGTGTTGACCATGTCATCATGGCTGATAAAGACGCAGAGCTGGATAACAAGTCCCTGAAAATTGATGTCCTAGAATGCCAGGTTGTATCCTTTGAAGATTTCTTAAAATTATCTGATGTCATTTGCGTTTGTGGTTCTGTTGGGGACCAGTCTAAGAACATATTTTGCAAAGAGACTTTCCAAAAAATGAAAAACCAAGCCATATTAGTCACCTCTCAGAGTGACGAGCGGGCCATAGATTATATCGATTTGTATGGAGCCTTAAGAGATGGTCTGATCAAAGCAGCTGGACTCAATGACTGTAATCAGGAACCTGTGCCATTTAAAACACCACTCCTAGGATTGAAGAACTGTATTTTCTTACCACAAACAGAAGAAAGTGTCTATGATATGAGACACAAAATCTCAGTTTTGATTAGTAGGAATCTCGTAGATGCTCTTAAAAACCGAGGGTAACTCAGAAAAAATATGTGCTAGTCTGTGTTATATGTCAGACTAGCATAAACATATGTAGTGGGTGAAATTTAAAAATTTAAACTCACCGATGTATAAAAGTTTTGAAGTATAAGGGTTGGTCAGGAAGATTACATTAGCTAAATAATATTGAAACAATATTTTTTTCCCAGCGTCAATCTCTTCAAGTTCATAGCTGCAAATCTAGTTCAGAAATAAAACATACAGTTTTATGTTTTTTTAGATGAATCATCTTTATTTTTTTTTAGTCTTTCCAATTTGTCTTCCACATTAAGATTGTTTTGGATAATTTTTTTCTGTTACCTTTGACTTTAATCATTGCTGATTTGTTTTAGAAAACTTAGGATTTTAAATTATACCGGTACTTTTCAACACTGAAACCAATCATTTGAAACAGAAATATTTTAACTGTTTGAGCTGAAAAATAAATCATTTTTAGTTGTTTTTTATTTGGGGGGGGAGGGGGGTTGATGACATTGTCAGAATATTTTTATTCAGATATTTTATCATCACACACTTTACTTTAATCCATTTCACTAGTGTCTCTTCTGACCTCCCAAGGATTTTAAAGCTTGAGCTGAATGGAAAAAACAAATAGTTTCCTTAGGTTACAGAATGTTCAAAGTTTAGCTATAGCTTAAACACTGTTTAAATAGTTAACTATCATGTTAATGTTTTTATATTGTTACAGCTAATTGTGTTCATGCTACTTAGTCTTTAAATCATCATAACTTTATTTTCTTAAATGATTTTTTTATTATTATTGTCATAGTTATCAATTTAAAAAAATGCTTATCAAAATCTTGTCAATCATTTTTTTGTGTAAAAAATTTAAGAAAGGTTTTTCTAAAAATCAATATCATTGCCTTAATGAAAATATGTTTAAAGTAATTATCTTACAGCAGCATGAAAACTATTTTAAATGAGTTTAGTTTTTTAAACAAAAGATCATTTCAAAAATATCATTTACAATTGATATTTAAGTTCACTTTTAGAATGCAGTAGTTTTAAAATGTTTAATCATCACTGAAAATACCATATTTTTTGCTTGTTTAACACACCTATTAAAATTTTACTAAAATTTTTAGGTAAATGTAATAACTGTGTGTGTAGAATTAATGATACAAATTTAATGAGTCATGTATATTTTTCATTGGTATTTTCCAACTGTTATAAATGTCATCCTTTTTGAATAACATTGGCTTAAAATACACATTTTACATGGCAAATTTATCTGGTGATATAATTTGAGGTCTAATGATTATTGCCTCCAGTTGACCCAAAGGTTTGGGTATGATTCCTGGGAAAAAAAATGATTTTGTTAGACAGGATCTGGACTGATAATGATGGTTTCTGCTTCCCAAGATACGCTGATCCTAATAAGGATCTAAGGGCTTGCTTATTACTTTGAATCTGTCAAGTAATTGACACAATTTTTTAACAGTTCATTACTAACGTTTTTAGATTACTTTTTGAAGAAAAAAGAATTCATTTCTTTCAAATTAACAGGGAAATGTTTAAATGTAAATTTCTTTGTTACTCTACTTACATTTATTTGAAATTTAATCTGACTAGTATTGTAATTGTGAATCATGTGTTTTTACATTTTAGTTCAGCACTTACCAATTATTAATGGGGAAAATATTGACAATCAGCCTACTGTTTTTTTTTTTATAATAAAGTTTGAATTCAATCTTGAAAAGGTTTTTTTTAAGGCTTAAATCTGTTAAATTATATTTTATAGAATCATTTTTGTTTAGAATTATAATTATTAAATTAAAATTGCTAAAAAGAACTAAAAAATGAAAATTTAAAAAATATCTTGTACCCTGAATTGTACATTTGTTTCTTGACCATTTTGTTTATAAAACTAAAATGTGAATTCGTAGCAAGAATAGACTTCTTGTTCTTGTATGTGTCTTAATGTTTATTAAATAAAAGTTATAGATACATAAAATATAAAGGTCATCTTAATAATTTTTTTCTCTACATGTCGATGGTGCTATGTTTCGGTAGATATGCTACCAATGTAAGTGTGAGATGTTTCTTTTACATTATTCTAATTTAGAGCCACTTGTTGAGACTCACTTCTAATCAGTATATGATGGAGCGGACCTTGTCTAACATGTTTAAACACTGCAAAATTGGGTTAAATCATATCATTATGAAGCAGACATTCTGCGTTTTTTGCTGTCTGTGAAAAGGATTAAATATGTAAAACATAAATTGAAAAATAGAAATAATAAATGCATTATACTATTATACAAACACCATTGTATGTTAACAATTAAGCAGGATCTGACTATAACAGAATTTGTAGTGTGTGTCTTGTTTATATATTAGTTGGAATTAACAACACAGGATACAAGCATATTTTAATTATGAACTAATAATTCAACCTGTTCTACACATTGTGACTAGCATTTACTTAGTTATAATGAGGGCGTTATCACCTTTAAGATATTTTTTTGTTATAGTTTTCATCTTTTAGTTTTAAGTAAACAAAGTTGAACAATAGTAGCTGGGATTAAAGAACGGTAAAAACATCCTTATTTTAAATTGAATGTTAACTATAAGCCTTTACCTTTACATGAATCAAATAATTCTCCTCCCTTTACATTGTTTGACCTGTGCAATCAAAATAATAACTGTGACTTAATGGTACAATTTCTAATAAAATAACAAACAGATAAAAAGGTTGCTTCATATTGGGCTGAGAAGTTTCTTGAATGAAATATACAGATGATTCTATTGAATTATTTTTATTTTATAGCTAGATAGCACACAGCTGTGAAACATATTTCAATCATCAATTGTAGCATATAATCAGAGACACACAACACATAATTTAAAAAGAAATGGAATGTTACAAGGGAAATTTTTAAAGATATTTGTTTTCACAATGGCTACATTTTAGGGACACAGTTCATAAAAGGGCTTATTCCATATAAAAAAATATTTGGCTTAATACAGTTCATAAAAAGGCTATGTCTAAGAAAAAGAAACAGAAGGGATGGAAATTTTCCATGTTAATGTGATACCTTCAGAATTGGTTGGAATATGGCTCTTGGGCTGGTTTAATTCATGTTTCAATATTATAATATTATCTATATTTTAAGAAATTTATATTTTAAAAATAATGGATTTCTCTCCCCTCCCTTCCTCAAGGCGAAAGCTATTTCAAAACAAACATAATTTAGTTATAAATTCCTAGTTTTAATTCTTATTTTTTTTTGGAGTCATTTGTATAAATAGAAGTACATGAGTTAAGAAGCATTACTTTTTTAGCAGGATCAGAAAATATGGCATGTGTGACACTACACACACTATCAAATATCAATCATTCAAGTTAAAGACTTGTACAAGTACTCAATAGTTTATTGAAACATACACTAAAGAGCAAAATTTTTAAAAAACAATTTTTTCTTCATTATTGTCTCTATTTGTAAGGGACAGAGGGAACTTAAGGAGGCCTTGACATGGGGAATAATTGTTAAAGGAATGGCACCTTAAAAAATTATGCAGGTGGGCCCCTCCCTTGATCAGTGATGCCACTTCTATTAAACTAATAAATAATAATAATAAATTATACCAATGGAAAGTTTAATATGTACTTTAATCATAGAGCAAATATGTTGACATTATTTTACTGATAAATATACATTGACAGTAAAATAAATCTGTTATTCAACTTTAATGGCAAATGGTCATGCTTAGCAGAAAATGGGTACAAATGAATAACACTAAAAGTGCTAATTTGGAAAATTTTATTTATTAGAATTCAACATGAAATAAATGGATATTTTTTTTTACTAACATTTTACAAACATTTTGCCTAAAACCCAAAAGAAAACTTGTCCTTTTTTTATTTTAAATTCGTTTTTTTTTTCAATGACGTGACCAATTTAGCCTAATTGAAAATAAAATATTGTACATGGGGCCGTCCATAAAGTACGTCACGCTATTTTTGATCCCCCCCCCCGTCACAAAGTGTCACAAATCTCAGGACCCCCCCCCCCTAAAGTACGTCACACTTTCGAAAAAATTTTTCATTAACAGCTAATTAAAATTTAATCGAAAACTTAAAACGCACTTCACTATTAAACTGCCTTAAAATATAAATATTAAAAGAACTATCAGATTATTAAATGACTTTCATAGTAGAATAACCAATTGTCAACAGTAGTATCAGTTATTCTTTGAAACAGTAACTCAATCAATTGAATTTGAAAAAAAAAATTGCAAAAATTAGACTTGAAAATTATATAATAAACATCATTTCTCTGCTAACTATTCATTTACAATGAGTGGGGTCAACTTTGAGATAATCTTCCGATTATGCATTCTATTGACACAGGATAAGAAGTAGACTGGCGAAACTGACCTCAACCAGTGATTAAATAATAAAAATGGCAACAAAACAATGCGACTAAAAAAAGGACTAGATTGACAAATTATGTGAGCAGCTCTGGTGCTATATTGAATATGTTTATAGTAAGCCTGTGAATTATGTTTTATTTTTAAAAAATTCACTAGAAATCATCCATCCATTGTGAAGATAAGTGTTCATCCATAGTTACGACTGACATAAATCTTTCCCCATCATCGTTTCCTGGAAGATTAATTGCAGACAGATCAACTTCATCCTCATCTAGCCACTCAACATCCTCTGAATGTGCATTTTCCATTCTGCCAATAATTGCCATGAGTTCTCTTTGCCTTCTAGCAGCGATTCTCAAAGGACGGATGCGTTTTATCCGAGTTGATTCTGGAAAATTTGGGGTTGGCACATTCTCCTAGGGGACGGGTGGTCGAGTGGTGTAGAGCGCTTGACGGTCGACCGGAGGGTCCCGGGTTCGAATCTCAGTGAGAATCTTAGGACTTTTTCAGGTCCTGGTGAAAGTCCCCAATTCCACCCAGTTTTAAATGGGTACCTGACTTTATGTTGAGGGAGCAAAGGCGGCTAGGCGTTGTGCAAACCACACAATCCCTTCATATGTCTAGGTTATAGAAACAGATGAATTCTACACTTCATCTGCCCCGATGGCCCTATAGGGCTAAGGGAACTTTACTTTTTTATATTCTCCTGCGCCCGAGCTCTGTGTTATCCTGTATGTTTCTTCAACATTGTTAGTGAGGCAAAGTATAAGTGACACATTTTGCAAATTCGATCATGTAAGCTGGTCTGCAAAGATGGACAATAAAGGTCATATGGTTGCACTTTAAAAACTCTTGTTGATCTTGGCATAATGTCATCAAATTTGAGAATTTGTGCCACAAACAATGAAGAAATTTATGAGCATCTGCATCTGCTCTTCCTGAAGCTCTGAGTCCATCAGTTGTTTGGTTGATTGGGATTAGATTTGAAGGAGGAAATAATCTCAAAGGTAAAACGTTGAAAAATGAGTTCCGTACTTTGTCGCAACATTTTATGTCCTGACATTTCACAATTTGAGTGAAGTATTGGCTGGTGCGAACATGATGGTCAAACCATTCCTTATCCTTCGACATCAGTCCTGCTGCATCCAATTCACATTTCTCAGGGTTGATATATTCTGCAACTGTTGGAAATTGGTCAACAATCACATGCGACCAGATTTCAGCTAAAGTTTCACCTGCATACTGGAAGTTTGTTCTTTCCAAATCCTCATTTATTGTTCTGCCCTGCGAATCAAAGTGACTGCCATAATGTTCATTTGGCAATATGACACCAGACAGTTCTATGCTAAATGGAGCCATTTGACGTTCCACGCGATTATAAGCATTTCTTCCTGGTGCATTAGTTGCAAGGAATAAGGCATCAAGATTATTTTAACGAAGTGATGGATTGCAACTTCAATTACTTTTTTTGTATTATAATACAAATTCCAAATTTCTTGATCAGTGATAAAATTATGCAGCAGACAACAAAGAAATAATAACACTTTCGATAAGGTTACACATAAAACAAGGCTTCGCAACAGTATATTAGCGCTCCTAACTAGCATGAGGAATTGTGAACAACACATTGAAAAGATATGCATTTCATTCTATTTTGACATAAAACTAATTCAAGTGTTTCACAAAATTTTTTGAAAATTATTTTTAAAACTATTAAGTTTTAATATAAAAATAAAAAGTTAAATTAGAAAGAAAATTAAAAATATAATAAAAATGTGACGTCACACTTGACCTGACCCCCCCCCCTGGAGCGTGACGTACTTTATGGACGGCCCCCATGCCTGATTTACACAGACACACACGCACACACACAAACACACACACACACACACACACATATATATATATATATATATATATATATACAGGCCCGTAGACAGGTCAAAGTAAGCAGGGGTGCACCAATACCCAGCAAGGGGGTGCCTTCTCATTTTAGTTACTTTTTCTTTATTTTTCCCTCTTTTTCTTCTTTTTTAAGCGGGGGGGGGGGGGCTGTATATATATATATTAGGGCTGCTGATTAAACTGCGTTAATTTGCGATTAACGCGTCAAAAAAAATTTGCGATTAAAATTTTTAACGCAACACTTAAAATGCGTTAATTTGACTAAATGCGGAAAGTTCACCAAAACGATAAATAACAGAATTTCACCATTTGAAGTTTAAGTTCTGTTCACTTATTAAGTAGATCTACCACACCCACCCTACCGCAATTCGCACATACCCTCACCTCCAGATATGTCGACTGAAGCCCCACTTGTAATATATGATGAAGATGTTTTGGTTATTTAGCCCTTCGACAAGTAAACTCCTGCTCCCTTCCCGGTCGATGTAAAAAGAGAAAACTTTCATTCACTAGTTTACATTATATACTGTAGTGTATTGGTGGAAGTATAATGAACCCGTTTATAATTAGATCAAAATAACGAGATGCTAGAAATTTTGTATCATCATTTTTTTTTTCGCATAATTTTGTATCGTATTTTGATAGTATAACATCTTGCTAATACATCTGTACCCGAGACAGTGGCTGTATTTTTCATAATTATTGTGATACTGAGTTAAATTTTACATATGGCTGTTGATTTACTGCAATTAAAGCGTAATTAATGCGTTAAAAATATGCGATTACATTTTTTAACACAAACACCTAAATGCGTTAAATTTTACTCAAATGGTGTTATTTCAGAGTTGCAGATGAAATTTAAAAAATCAGTAAATAACCCAATTCTATAACCAGATCAGACGAGATTTTTTAAAAAAAAGGAAGAAAAAAACCCCGAACACAGAGTGTCACGTTTACATAAATCATATCATCTATATGACCTTGAAACAATAGGATTGCCATTTCTTAATTCAAACTTATGACCCTGAATGATGCAATTAATGAACATCTGCACGTGTTATAGTTTGATTGACAAGTGTCATGGCTTTGAAACAATGTAACTTGTGGTTGTTAAGTGACGTCATCAACCAATATTAACATTACCCACCTCCCCACCAATACAACCACAGTCGGCGAGTTGATGGACAAATTTACTTTTAATCTTCTTTTGAAGTTTTTGCTTTGCACGTCGATGTATATAAATGTTATTCTTATATTCTTTCAATCATTTACTTTCTTACTATCAACTATTTGTTCAATGTTTTAGTGAACAACAAAAAAGATTTTTTTTATCGGTCTGTCAGTTATATTAATAAAAAAATATTGTGTAAAATGACACTCTTTGATGTTATCAGTCGGCTTTCATTTTTCATCTTCTGTTCTTTCTTTCCTGTTGACGACACACTTTATAACAAGTCGCGACCCACATGTGAGACTGAGAACAAATGAACAAGGATGGTTACTTGCTCGCGTCAAAAATGAGTCGAACATTTCAAGGTCTGGCTTATCAAAGACGTCACACACACACACACACACACACACACACAAAGGTTTAATACTCTATTGCTTAGGCCAAGTAAGTGCGAAAAAATAACAACAGGTTGTTATTATTTTAAAATGACATGTTGATATAATTAAAAAATGTTACAATTAATAAATAAAGTATTTTTTTCGATTAAATATGCGTTAATTTGCGATAATTTTTTTTAATTATGCGTTAATTTCGATTAAATTTTTTAATCGAACAGCAGCTCTAATATATATACATATATATATATATATATATATATATATATATATATATATATATATATATATATATATATTGGTGATTTTTTAAACAATAAAAGTAATATATATCTATACATTACATGTATTCTTCATTCTTTTTTTTTTTATTATTGAAGCATATTTTTGTTGAATAATGATGTATTGTTATAATGTTAATGCCACGTTTCTGTTTGTAGGTCTTGTAGTTCAGTTACTTAGTGTCTAATCTGAGTAATCACTTTCTATTACACTTTCAAATTATTTTCAAATGAATATATCTAACTTTGAAAAAAAGCTTGATTAAAAATGTATATATCAACTTATAAATGTCCGTGTGTTAGAGAGCAACACAGGATGGGCTTGCCATGGAGTCAGATCAGTGGCGTCACTATGGTTGGTCACCGTTGGTGTCACCCGTGCGGAAAATGCCCCTCAAGACTTCCACGATAGAGAATGGGATATATTTCGAATTTTCCTGTACTATATATATATATATATATATATATATATATATATGTATATAGTATAATTGGGGCTAAAAAAAAGGGATTACCATCCATCGCGGTAATCCCTTATTTTAGCCCCACTGTGCTACTGCTCTGAGTGGTAGCACCCTGTGCTATTTCTCATGTTTTAACTATGATCGGTTATAAAACACGACTAGACCGAATTCTTTCTATTTTGAAATTTAGAATTGTTCATGTTGGTGTTATCCCTAAGTTGGTGTCACCCTGTGCGGCCCGCAAACCCCCCCCCCTCGTGACACCACTGAGTCAACCCCCCCCCCCTTCCCAAGAGGGATAAAAATGCCATCACTGAGTTTGGTCTTGCAGGATTCCAAATGGGGATAGATCTGGTTTATCTGAAATAAAGTGCCGAACCTATGTATTTGGGGGCCCAGGGGGCTTGGCCTCTTTGGGGGCCCTGCATTTTGACATTTGACACCATGACATGAGATAATGTACTTAATATTTAATGTAAAAAAAGCTGGGGCCGGGGGGACTTTTTAATTAGGACTCCCCTCCCCCCCCCCCCCCACCCTAGGTACATAAGTATTGGACTGTTAGAAATTAATGAGTTTTAAACTTTTGAAAATAGCCTTTGACAGACCCAGAATAGACTGAGACGAGATCATGCGATGTCCATGTAGTATTGATATACAAATACATGTATTTAAATATTATGTGCATTGTACGGACAGTTTTCATATTTGACCCCAGGCCCACCGACAGAAATTTCGGGCCCCTGGGCAGGGCTGTCACGGCCCCCCGTGCTGATAATAATATTTTCAAAAGTTGATTGGCCAGCTCAGTCCGGGCCCCTAAAACTCGCCGGGCCCCTGGGCATTTGCCACCCCCTGCCCTCCCCTCTCGGCGGCACTGTTTGACCCCCTTGTCCATACTAATTTTTGCATCTTTAGCCAGACTTGTCCGTAATTATTGCACCCACAGCTTGCTTGTCCTATCTGCATTTATTATCTTGTTTTATCACAATGTCCAGTGCAGGGAATTGTTAGCCATGTTCTCAAAGATTAAAAGCAAGAGTATGTGCGCGACATTTTAAAAGAGTTCCGCCAAATGAGTTGGCCCTGAACGAGCATTATCAATTCGTTCCGGGTCCATCTTCCAGGTCGACCTTCACATTGTGTTAAAGTTGTTTGTGTGATGTGAAGGTTGCAGATTCCTGTTATTAATATCTCAGATCTGTGCTCATTTTTTAAAATTATAACGTACATTCTAGGAACATTTCTGAAGGTAAAGTCAACTTTAATAATTTAAAACTCTCATAATTATCAGTTATCCTACTTTTTTTTATAATTTTATTTAAAATTCTTTACATTACAGGCATTCTGTCACTGAGTAATTTACAGTAACTTAGAGAACTGAAATCTAATATACTATAGTAACAGACTATACTATTTTTTTTTATTAATAATATAATAGTGCATCATCATAAAACTTAAACAAGGTTTTTTTTTGTGATTATCTATTATAGATATTAATGTTACTTGGTACTATTACTATAGTCTAGTATAGTAAGTACATTATCATTGTCATTACGAGTAAATGACGACATTAGGGACTGGAGTTCACTGGAGGTGATAAGGCCACTCCTATTAGCTAAACTGACTTAGATTTAGTAACAGCTGCCTTAGTTATTACAATATTACTTATAAATAAGAGAGGCCTATAATGATATATGCATATACTATAGTCAATATATGTGCTTCAGATCTTCAATGAGACGATGACAAGTGTCAATCGTTTAGTGAGGCATTTCGACACTGACTGCATATAGTCTCTTTATTTTGCTTGAGTAAAATCGTAAAGTCTGGACACGCCCTTCCCTGCCAAAAGTATTAAAGATTACACGTGAGTAGAGTCAAGAGATGGACATATAATCCTTTGCGGTGACATTGTATGAATCCTTCTGATCTGTTGAATTAAGTGTTAAAAGTCCTAGTAAGGGTTATATAAATATATATATTTCTCTTGATCATGTATACCACAAATAGAGCGGTCTTTATTAGTATAGAGGCAACACGGATACATTCGTTGGTGAAGAGCACGACCCCCTCCACCCTAACCCCATGAGGATGGACTAGTGAACTTTCACTCAGGGCCTGAACAAAATCTTCACCAAATCCGGGAAGACAAATTATAAACTAGCACCGACATCAGACAATCTAGAACAAACACCAGACGTCAGACAATCTAGAACAAACACCAGACGTCAGACAATCTTGCACCGACACCGGACGTCAGACAATCTAGCACCGAAACCAGACGTCAGACAATATAGAACAAACACCAGACGTTAGACTATCTAGCACCGAGACCGGACGTCAGACAATCTAGCACCGACACCGGACGTCAGACAATCTAGAACAAACACCAGACATCAGACAATCTTGTACCGACACCGGACGTCAGACAACGAACAAACACCAGACGTCAGACAATCTAGCACCGACACCGGACGTCTGACAATCTAGAACAAACACCAGACGTCAGACAATCTAGCACCGACACCGGACGTCTGACACCCAGAACAAACACCAGAGGTCAGACAATCTGCACCGAGACCAGACGTCAGACAATCTAGAACAAACACCAGACGTCAGACAATCTAGAACAAACACCAGAGGTCAGACAATCTTGCACCGAGACCAGACGTCAGACAATCTAGAACAAACACCAGACGTCAGACAATCTAGAACAAACACCAGACATCAGACAATCTTGTACCGACACCGGACGTCAGACAACTAGAACAAACACCAGGACATCAGACAATCTTGTACCGACACCGGACGTCAGACAATCTAGAACAAAACACCAGACGTCAGACAATCTAGCACCGACACCGGACGTCTGACAATCTAGAACAAACACCAGAGGTCAGACAATCTTGCACCGAGACCAGACGTCAGACAATCTAGAACAAACACCAGACGTCAGACAATCTAGAACAAACACCAGACGCCAGACAATTTAGCACCGAGACCAGACGTCAGACAATCTAGAACAAACATCAGACGTTAGACAATCTAGAACAAACACCAGACGTCGACAATCTAGCACCGACACCGGACGTCAGACAATCTAGCACCGACACCAGACGTCAGACAATCTAGAACAAACGCCAGACGTCAGATAATATAGAACAAACACCAGACGTCATACAATCTAGAACAAACACCAGACGTCAGACAATCTAGCACCGACACCAGATATCACATCAGACAATCTAGCACCGACATCAGGCGTCAGACAATGTAGCACTCACACCAGACATCACATCAGACAATCTAGCACCGACACCAGACGTTAATTCTATTCCCTAATTCCTTACAAATTAGACCCAAATATTTCTCTCTTCCCTAACTAATTGGCTAACCTAAGCCCGTTTGATTTAAAACCAAACAATAATAAAATGATCTGTAGAGGTATTCTAGGGTCGTATGGTTATAAATGACTTATTTGTTAATGTACAGTGGGGGTTGAACGGAGTGAATGAAAACCTTCCCCCTCCCGCCTTAATCCCCATTGATTTTTACCAATCTAGCCTTCAATCGCTGACAAAGATTTCACTTGTGACACAGAAAGAGAGAGAGAGGGAGAGAAGCTGTGACGAAGGGGCAGCCATCGATATAACAATACTCGCGACAAACAAACTTTAGCTGTGAGGAGTGCGAGAGTTGCGGAACTTTGTTTCACTTTGCTCATTACTATTGTTTATTAGTTTCCTTTGTGCTGTATACATATCTAATTAATCATTTATGTCTGTTTAGTTGTATTACAGTCAAAGTGTAAAAAGATATACTAGTACTAAGTACATTATAAAGAATCTCTTATACATACTGTTTACATACATACATACATACATACTGGAAGTGCTGTTAGAATTTTATAATTATTACTATCACAGACGTTTTGATGTTTTTTTAGGGGACCCAGTATAGAACTTTAAGGCCCAAGGCAAAAAATACCTGTTTGGCCTTTGTTTACATCAGATTTAGTAGGAAGTTGTGCTGGTAGTATCTCCCCCCTTCCCTCCAGTAACCTTCCACTTCGTCTATCAACAACTGTTTAGTCTATCTATAGCAGGTTATAAGCATACAGCAGATAATAAAATAATGAGGGCCCGAACTAAGAAAGGCCCCTAGACTTTTGATTTAACAGCCCACTTTCGTGGCGGGTTTAATTATCATTTTCGAAATTCTTACCCGGATTAATGATTTATTTAATTTCTCATTAATTTCAGAGTTTAATCACAGTATTCCTAGTTTTTTAACATACTCCGGTATGGTTTATATTGATATATTTCTCATTATTTTTTTTTATATTTTCCTCTCCCAGGCATGCACAAGAAATCTCTAGAAGCCTCCAAGAAAATGAGCGAAGAGGACAGCGATATGTCGGGTAGCGAGGCGGGGACAGAGGGCAAAGGTCGGGGGTGAAGGAAGAGCGGAAGTCTGAGAGCATCGCTGCGCTGAGGGCCAAGGCGCAGGAACACAGCGCTAAAGTTCTGCAGGCGCTTCACAAGGAGGACGAATTGAACTATTGCGACAGAAGAACTAGTCGGAACAGAAGAGGCACGAGTTCTTAGAGTCCTACTCCAGGGGCGTGGTCATGTGCTAAAGGGAAAGATGAGATGCTCCGTATACACATATACTATATATATATACACACACAAAGATGTGTTTGTTGTAATTACTATAATAGTATTATTATGATTAAGACGATGTATTATATTATTTTGTCAACACTTTGTTGGGTATTAATTAATAATACAGGTGACACGGGAATCCTATAGGAAAGCTAAGGAAATAAAAAAAAGTACATGTACGTGGTGGAACATACTCTTGAGGCACTACAGGTGGACTTCCGTATTTCCTTGCCCCCCCCCCATTTCCGGTCATCTTATTTATATTTTGTAGGGGTGGGGGGAGCTATCAATGTCTCTTTAACACACTAGCCCTCATGTCTGTCGTGGGTGAGGGGGGGGTGGAGTAAATACGTCAATAGCTTTTTACTGAGTACCCAGAATAATGTTAGGGTGTGTCAGTTAAATGATTTAAAAAAAATATGTTTGAACAATAACTTGTCAACAATGTGAAATTGTGAAATTTCATTTTAATGTGATTTTCTTCCTGATCCGTTGTTATGGGTGATGGCTTAGCTTCACTACCCCCATCATTGTTCAAGGGGCCCCCTATTAATTGCTATAAAGACTGATGCAAGGGGGCCCCGGAAAGTTTTATTTTTTTAACTACGACATCCCATTGATCTCTGGACGTCGTTGCTTAGTACCCCATTTACCCCTCAAATACCTAAGAACGGTAACGTTTCAGTGGCGTAGTGAGCTTAACTCGCGCCCGGGGCACAATACCTTATAAGCACTCCGCACCCACCCAATTCGAAAAACATATAATATTATATGTAAAACATACCATTTGGCACCCCTTTTGTGAGTAGCGCCCCGGAGCATGATGCTCCTCCTTGCCCACCCCTCGCTACGCCACTGTACCGATTCCCTTGTGTATTCACCACCTGGGTCAAATGGTCCGTGTATTACATTGAGACGTCCAAGTTGTTCAATGCCTAAACATCTTGCCCCACATTATAACGGAGTTGTGTTCTCCCTTGGTGCATCCTTAACTCTCCCCCCCCCCTCCCCCCCGGGTCACATCAATTTACTTGGGGTCATGTAAGGACAGGAAAGGATTCAAGCAGATTGAACACACACACAAAAAGAAACTAAACATCCAAGGGAGATAACCGGCCAATAATAACAACATCAAAGGGGGAAATATTGTACATACTCTTCACATCCAGCTTTTCGAAGTATAAAAATACATTTTAGTAAATATTTTGTGCGAATGCTAATTTTTTTTTTTCAATTTTCTTGAACATGTCATTTTGATTTAATGTATAATGACTTTTCGTTTCGTGGTTTTGATGCTGTGTACATTTTAGCTTCTTATCATTCGCTGTAATTTTCTTCTCCCAATAGCACTGTGTTAAATTTATTCATGTTTAAAATATTCATTGTGTACACATATTATTATCAATGTGTGAACCCGAATAATTCATCGGATATTTTTAATTTTTTTTTTTTTTTTTTAAATTGTATTTCTCACTATAATGAAATTATGTTAGATGGGAGATGTTTGAGAGCATAACAATTGACATCCAGTTGACCATTAACTGACCATCGATTGACCATCTTCTTTTCCAACAAGTTGCCTTGGTTGTAATTAAACAGAAGATAAGCAAAAATAGAGAAAATAAATGAGCTGGAAATTAAATATGATGAACAACCACCTCAATAAATGGAACTGGCGCGTTTTGTATATTTTAGATTATTCCTTTTTTATTATTATTATAATTTTATCTTATTTTCCCATCTCTCTCTCTCTCTCTCTCTCTCTCTCTCTCTCTCTCTCTTTCTCTCTCTCTCTCTCTCTCTCTCCTTCTCTCTATCCCTTATCCATTTCTTTATCTATCCTTCCAAATCTAATTTATCTTCACTTAATTCAATTATCTGCGCTTTCATTCATCTGCGCATTCAGTCACCTATTGACAATTAGTATTATACAATCATAATCTGCGAGTTTGACTCCACTGCGCATGTCTCTACTTTTAAAGACAAGCAAAAAAAAAAAGAAAAATGCCTTCAATGATTGGCTCGCCCGACTCCACATACATCTGTGCACAACAATCGCACACAATCAGCCATGAATATATTCAAACAATCATTCATATACCTTCAGAAAAATGAGTCATAAAATACATTGAAACAATCAACAATAAACATATCACACAATCAGTCATGAATATATTCAAACAATCATTCATACATACCTTCAGATAAATGCGTCATAAAATACACTGAAACAATCAATAATAAACACATCATACAATCAGTCATGAATATATATTCAAACAATCATTCATACATCCCTTCAGACAAATGAGTCATAAAATACACTGAAACAATCAACAATAAACACATCACACAATCAGTCATGAATATATATTCAAGCAATCATTCATATACCTTCAGACAAATGAGTCATAAAATACATTTAAACAATAGTCAATAAACACATCACACAATCAGTCATGCACACACCACACAATCCATACATACATCCAGCGGCGTAGCGTGGGTATCGGCCGCCCAGGGCGGAAGACGATTTTATCCGCCCTCTCATTTAGGTATTTCAATTTAATCTATACATTTTTGCCGCCCCCCCTAAAAGTAATAAAAAGTGCCGCCCGGTGCGGACCCATGCCGCACCGCCCCCCTGGGTACGCCACTGCATACATCCAAACCACCAGCCATCTTACCTTGTATAGACTCATATACAAAGATAGTAGAAGATGTGAGCCTCTCAGTTTTTTTTTTTTTGTATTCTAGTTTTACTTAGAGAACAAAATTCTCATCAGATCGTGTACAAGGTGTCGATGTATATAATCTTAAAATTATTTTCCATTATCGTCAATCGTCCAGCAGTGTCATCGTAGTTAATACCATATCGACTACCGTAGGAATCGATTAAAAGAATCGAATACTGTGGGCAGCGGCAATCGTTAAAAGCTTCCAAAAAAGTTTGAGGAAAGTTTCTTTTAAGATAATAATAACTAGCCTCCATCCATGGCCCTTAAGTCGTACACCTGTTTCATATAACAATGCAAGAGTCAGCAGGTATTTAAAATAAAGTTTACATATTTGGTACAGAAATTCATTGCATACTTTCATAGTGACCGTCCATTTTTAGCTAATATCCCATAATTTTTTTTTTTACTTTTAAGGCTGAACTTAACAAATAATTATAATCAACCATTTTTGAAAACATTGGCTCTGCTCTGAATACTCTCGACCCAACTCTCTGAACTCCATTGAAATTCATTGACGTTCTGTCGTCTGCTATCAAATCAAAAGCGGTTTATTAAAATCTTCAATATTAGCTCATTAGTTTTTTCTCTATGACTTTTCTAACAAACTAAGAATGCATTCTAGGAATTTGAACATTGTTTATCGCAAATGTGTGCATAATATGAATATCTTTGTTTATTGATTACATCCATAATAAAATTCTAAGTTGAATAAAACATATTTTTGTTTAAATTTAATTTCTACGTGGGAGAATGTTTTTGTGGCATAAGATTTTTTTTAAATAGTACGTGTTTGTGTTTGTGTGTGGAGAAGCTTCTGAATGCAAATTTGAGTGACTTTTGTAGCAGACGACACTTTATTGAACGAGATTTGCATGAATCTTTACGTCTTTGTTTGGAGGATTGTTAGATTTCACATGTTTGAATTAGTCTCAGCTGTGGTGACATATTTGGCCCATCTCTGGACATTGCAGCTTATAATGACATTCTAACTATTTGGTTGTTGGTCTAAACTAATTGTTGAAAGACAGTATAGCACATTTCAAACGATAGGTCATTAACTTGAACCTTTAAATGATAATTAATTCACTGATGAATGAGGAAATGGTAAACAATTGTACCAACATGTACCTGTGCCATCACTGATGAACGAGGAAAAAGGTAAACAATTGTACCAACATGTACCTGTGCCATCACCGTTGAACGAGAAAATGGTAAACAATTGTACCAAAATGTACTGGTCATGTCTTACTGACCTTTCTACACTCCAGACCGGTTCCTACTTTTGGGAAAACTAGGCAACTGGCTAAGACACCACATTAGCAAAAGGGGCCCATTTCAGTCTTAATTCTCATTGATTATTTGCCAAGACGGAACCGAAAGGTACTTTCCCCAATAGGGCCCCTTAACATTTCTTAAAGTTTCTGCCTCGTGCACCCCAAATGCATGCAAACGTTTCTACCAATGACAATCACGGATGGTCGTGCGGTAAAAGCGCTCGACTGTCGACCTGAAAGTACCTGGTTCGATCTCCGGTGAGGACCAAGGAAATTTTTTTTCAGGTCTTGGCTCAAGTTCCCCAATATATCTCCCGTGGTGCCTCCATGGCCATTGCACAATCGGCTATGGTGGGGATGAAAGAACGGCACCATAAAATCCGTCCCATTAGTGGTTTATAGGATCTAAGAGATTTCATCTCATCCTTATAGGGACTTCACACACCAATGACAATCCAAAATGTTCTAAACTACAATGATGCCCCGAAACAAAGTGGAACGTTTTAATATCCCGGTATCCAAGCTGGAATATATTAGCACACTACAAAAAGATCTGGCATCATGTTCTGCAACAGGAAAACTGGAAGACAAGTAGGGAAAAAAAATGCAATGTTAAAAAATGTTTTTTTAACTTTTTTTCTTTGTCTTATAAAATATTCTACAGTTTTGTTTACATATTTTTTGTCCACGTGATTAAAACAAGGACAATGTTTGTGTTAAACCAAAAAGTAACAACAAACATTTTAAACAAAACTGTTTGACAAAGTTATTTTATAGATTTCTGTGCAATTTTTGCACGTGTTTGTGTGAGTGTGTATAAGTGAGTGACTGTGTGTGTTTTGGTGTGTATGAGTGTATGTATAAGTGTTTATGAGTGTGTGTGATTGTGTGTATGAGTGTGTATTGGTGTGTGTGTGAGTGACAGAGTGTGTGTTTCCGTATGGAGGTGTGCGTGTGTGTGTGTTTGTGTACGTGTGTGTGTGCGTGTGAGTGTGTCCGTATGGGTGTGGGAGTGATTGTGTTAAGTTCAAAGGTTATATTCCATCACCTGAGGGAGGTGCAATAATTTAGCAAAATTTATCTTTTTGTTTTTAATTTTCTCGATTTCATCTCCTCCACCCCGGGTCTAGACGAATGGGCGTCGCCTTTCACATGCAAGACATTTACTCTTTGGATGAGAAGTTCAAATGAATGTGTTTGTTGAACATTTACTCTTTGGATGAGAAGTTCAAATGAATGTGTTTGTTGAACATTTTTTTATTTTTATTTAAAAAAAAAAATTTAGCTTCAAAATAAATGAACAAGTACTTTTTTTTATAAAGCACAAGAAAGTGTGACAGTGTTTATGTTTGTGTGTGTGTGTGTGTTTGTCTGTGTGCATGTTTTTGTTCGCGTCAGTAAGCGTGTGTGTGTGTTCGTGTGTGAAAGAGAGAGAGAGAGAGAGAGAGAGAGAGAGAGAGAGACAAGGGGAGTTAATCACCTCCCTTAGCTTATATATCAAGACTCCCAACGACGTTCTGCCTGGACCAAAGGGACACAATCAAATTTAACTTTCTCCAACTCGCCAACGGGCAGCAAAAATGTGGGATTAATGAGTGGGGCTTATTGTGTGGTGGCTCAAGTGCAGTCGGACGTGTCGACCCCAGGTACAGATCGACCATTTATCGTTTAACCAATGTACGGGATATAATAATGCCACCCCTCCCCCCACCCCACCCCGACCCCCATTCCCTGTGAGATCATTAGAGCTACAGGTTAGACAATTGCCAGAGTGGTAGAAAAAAATGACATGGGCGTCTCTGTATTTCTATTTAGGGTTGGTGGGTGGACAGGGGCATTAAATAAGGGGAATCATTTAGATTAAAGCTTAATATATATATATATATATATATACAGTGGATTCCGCTTAATTGGGACACCGCTTAGTTGGGACTGCCGCTTTTTTGGGACAAATCTCAAAGAAACCAAACCAAAAGTAAATTTGTATTTTTAATTGGGACAGCCGCTTAATTGGGACAAAAAGCCTCAGTCCCGATGTGTCCCAATTAAGCGGAATCGACTGTATATTTACACCACGGTATTAAGAGAGAATTTAGTTCTTCCGTAAACATGGTACTTGGGCACAATTGGGGCCACTCTGAAACATGGTTCTTGGGCACAATTGGGCCACTAATGTATGTGTGTGTGTTTGTATGTGTGTGTTTGTGTGTGTGTGTGTGTGAGAGAGAGAGAGAGAGCGATATTAAATAAACAGATTTATTTACACATGATCAAACCTTATAATCTCATGAAAAAACTATTCTTATAAACTTATGCAACATCAAACGACTTAACGAGCGATATATCTTAATGTATTCTACAAAGCAACTTTCTATATGTGATATAGTCCTACCCACATAAGTCAATACTCCATAAAGCAATGAACCTGTTAACTCGATTCATTTAACTTGTCCAAACATTAAAATGAAAGTTTCCTTTTGAAATCAACGATCTCGGATGTAACTCGATAATCGGATTGATCAGTGGATGATTAATTGTTTATCTATGAAGTATGAAATGTTTATCTGTGAAGAATGAAATGTTTATCTGTGAAGGATGAAATGTTTATCTTAGAAGGATGAGATGTTTATCTGTGAAGAATGAAATGTTTATCTGTGAAGGATGAAATGTTTATCTGTGAAGGATGAGATGTTTATCTGTGAAGAATGAAATGTTTATCTGTGAAGGATGAAATGTTTATCTGTGAAGTATGAAATGTTTATCTGTGAAGGATGAGATGTTTATCTGTGAAGGATTAAATGTTTATCTGTGAAGGATTAAATGTTTATCTGTGAAGGATGAAATGTTTATCTGTGAAGGATGAAATGTTTATCTGTGAGAAAACTTTCACCATAACCAGAAAAAGTCCCTTGGTTCTCATCGGAGATCGAACCCTTGGACTATAGGTCAACAGTCGCGCCATCTGGTTAACTCATATAACCCCCTTTCAGATAACTCGATTCAATTCTTTTATCCTTATGCAGATATTTAATTCTCACTATCTTTGATTCAATAAACATTATACATCTTATAACATTTGCCATTAATTATCAAAGCATATATCTGTAAAGTGAAACAAAAAAAACAATTTTCAGCATCATAAAAAAACCCAGTTATACCAAAGGCGTTATCCATTCTGTCTTAACTGTTTTGTTTTTCGTTTCACTTTAGATCTCTCCACTCCGGTACATCCCGACTCATTAAATCTACACCCTGTCATACTCAAAGATATCCAAATTGTAACTCGAACCCATCTCTGACATCGCTAATCAACGCGATCTGATTGCCCAAACCTTGATCAGGCTCTCATAATTGGGGACTAGTTCCGGCTCGGCGGAAGGACACGACAGGTCTAAGGTTACTATCTGGCGGCGTTCGGTGTCAAGAATCTGACAGCCGGGACTTTTTTCTCCGCCTTTTTTTTTTTGATACATATTTTTTTTTAAATGTAAAATTGTCCCTTCCCCTTGTGATGCTTTGTGCATAAGATGGCTGAGGAGTTTTCCCCCTTTTTCCGATACAACATTTTTTGTTGTTGCTGTTGTTGTTGAAAGGTTTTAGAATAGTTTCGTGACATAAGAAGAAAAAGAGAATATCAAATTAATTTATAAATGATCTCATTAAATTTTTGTGAACGGAACTATAAAAGTGCTGATGTCTTTAGTTTGAATCAACTCACTATATGAAGAAGGAACTCTTCTCCAAGACAGAATTAATGAGTTAAAGGTAATAAAAATTAAAAAAAAGAGTGAATCGAATCACTAGCTAGCAGTACGCGCGGTTATCATTCAGTTTGTTTAAACAAATGTCGAGGTTAAAAACAAAAAATGAAAAGAAAGCGAAAATGCATACACAGACACAGATACAAACACAGATACATACACAGATACAGATACAGACACAGATACAGACACAGATGCAGATACAGATACAGACACAGACACAGATACAGATACAGATACAGACACAGACACGAGACACAGACACAGACACAGAGACAGACACAGATACTGATACATACACAGATACAGACACATATACAAATACAGATACAGACACAGATGCATATACAGATGCAGACACAGATATAGACACAGATACAGATGCAGATACTGATACAGACACAGATATAGACACAGACAGACACAGAAACAGATACAGACACCGATACAGACACAGACACAGATACAGTTACAGGCACAGATACAGATACAGACACAGACACAGACACAGATACAGACACAGATACAGACACAGATACAGATACAGACACATATACAGACACAGATACAGACACAGATACAGACACAGATACAGACACAGATACAGACACAGACACAGATACAGATACAGATACAGATACAGGCACAGATACAGATACAAACACAGATACAGACACAGATACATACACATATACAGGCACAGATAGAGATACATACATACACAGACACAGATACAGATACATGTTTTATACCCATCGACTACATGGTCAGACGATGTTTACTGGCAGGGCCGTAGTATTGCATTTTTGGATCTGCCGAGAATTTTCCCTGGGAAAGCCCCCACGGACTGGCATGGGATCCCTTGATAATTTTTTGTCATCGGTGCATGTGTGTGTGAGTCTATTGTGTGTATGTGAGTCAGTTTGTGTGTATGTGAGTCTATTTGTGTGTATGTGGAGTCTATTTGTGTGTATGTGAGTCTATTTGTGTGTATGTGTGAGTCTATTTACATGTGTGTGAGTCTATTTGTGTGTATGTGAGTCTATTCGTGTGTGTATGTGAGTCCATTCGTGTGTGTATGTGAGTCTATTTGTGTGTATGTGTGAGTTTCAATTTGTGTGTGTGAGTCTATTTGTGTGTATGTGAGTCTATTTGTGTGTGTGAGTCTATTTGTGTGTGTGAGTCAATTTGTGTGTGTAAGTCTATTTGTGTGTATGTGAGTCTATTTGTGTGTATGTGAGTCAATTTGTGTGTATGTGTGAGTCTATTTGTGTGTATGTGAGTCTATTTGTATGTATGTGAGTCTATTTGTGTGTATGTGTGAGTCAATTTGTGTGTATGTGAGTCTATTCGTGTGTGTGAGTCTATTTGTGTGTATGTGTGAGTCAATTTGTGTGTGAGTCTATTTGTGTGTATGTGAGTCTATTCGTGTGTGTGAGTCTATTTGTGTGTATGTGTGAGTCAATTTGTGTGTGTGAGTCTATTTGTGTGTATGTGGGTCTTTTTTTGTGTATGTGAGTCTATTTGTGTGTAAGTCTGTTTGTGTGTATGTGAGTCTATTAGTGTGTATGTGAGTCTATTTGTGTGTATGTGAGTCTATTTTTGTGTATGTGTGAGTCAATTTGTGTGTGAGTCTATTTGTGTGTATGTGAGTCTATTCGTGTGTGTGAGTCTATTTGTGTGTATGTGGGTCTATTTTTATGTATGTGAGTCTATTTGTGTGTGTAAGTCTGTTTGTGTGTATGTGAGTCTATTTGTGTGTATGTGAGTCTATTTGTGTGTATGTGAGTCTTTTTGTGTGTATGTGTGAGTCAATTTGTGTGTATGTGAGTCAATTTGTGTGTGTGTGTGAGTCTTTTTGTGTGTATGTGAGTCTATTTGTGTGTATGTGAGTCTATTTGTGTGTATGTGTGAGTCAATTTGTGTGTATGTGAGTCTATTTGTGTGTATGTGAGTCTATTTGTGTGTATGTGTGAGTCAATTTGTGTGTATGTGAGTCTATTTGTGTGTATGTGAGTCTATTTGTGGTATGTGAGTCTATTTGTGTGTATGTAAGTCAATGTGTGTGTATATGAGTCTATTTGTGTGTATGTGAGTCAATATGTGTGTATGTGAGTCAATTTGTGTATGTGAGTCTATTTGTGTGTATGTGAGTCAATTTGTGTGTGTGAGTCTATTTGTGTGTATGTGAGTCAATTTGTGTGTATGTGAGTCACTAAGTGTTTGTGTGAGTGCAAGTATACTATGAGAGTTTTAGTATTCCCATATTTTTCAGAAGTATTTCTTGCTACATCATAGTACCATAACATACGGTAAACAACTTATTTCTTTAACCTAGAAGACAGGTCGCGTTGCCTGGTTTTTCGAAACATCGACCTGCGCCTCTCTCCTGTTCGAATCTCTTACCGGCATTAATCTTTACTACAAGAAAACATAACTCCTACCAATGAACTTCCCTGTAAGAAGGACATGAGTTGCTTCCCCCGAATTCCAAATTAATCATTTCATTTTATTTCGATCATACCATTAATTTCCAGCAATGTCCAGTTTCGTCCACTCTGTCCAGATTTGACTTCAGCTCGTCTTGTCATGTTGGATAAATATTGACCCGAAGAGAGAGGGGGAGACAGAGGTCAATTGAATTAGCAGCTAATGTCGGGCCGGTTTGATGGAAGAGGGAGGGGTTGGAATGGGAGGTGAGGGTGGGACGAAGGGGGGGCGTTCCAGCAGCAACAATTAACGCCCTATTAGGCAGATAGCCCCAGAGACACCCACAGTCATGACGGACGTGACGTAGATGCAGGGCCGCGGAACGGTTTCTGGGGGGAGAGAGGTTAGGGTCTGGAAACATGTCCGCGTTACCGAGGGTGGGGAAGGGAGTGTGTGTGTGGGGGGGGGTAGATTTGTGTATGTGGGACGACGTATCACGTAGGTCAACTGCTGGCACCGTGCAGGGGGAGTGGGGGGTAGATGTAAGATATAATGTTCAGGCAGATACTATCTATGATGGATAGATGAATAGATATATTGATTGATAGACGGAAAAATTGAGAGCTAGTTGACAGGCACAATCGCAGGCTGGTAGCCAGGCAAACAGACAGAAGATGTATATATAGAGATAGTCAGTTAGATAGACAGACAGACATAGATATAGTCAGTTAGATAGGCAGACAAATATACATATATATAGTCAGCTAGATAGACAGACAGATAGACATAAAGATATATAGATATACAAACAGACTTACAGATCGATAGACAGACAGATATAGATATATAGACAGACAGACAGACACACAGACAGGCAGATAGATAGATAGATAGATAGATAGATAGATAGATAGATAGATAGATAGATAGATAGATAGATAGATAGATAGATAGATAGATAGATAGATAGATAGATAGATAGATAGATAGATAGATAGATAGATAGATAGATAGATAGATAGATAGATAGATAGATAGAAACTCGACCAAAGATCCGCTTATACTGAGTGTCCCCACAATTACGGTCTATACAGATTGAAGTAAATCAATCAATGATTGTAATTATGACATTGAACTTTAATTACACGGTGATTGTACAAATTTGGTCAGTTAGTGAGTACAAGGTCGAGAATGTTAATGAGTAAATTGAATGACGGTTGGAAAGTAAGTAAACTGGACGACTGATAGTGAGAAAAATTCAAAGAAGATATGAGCAGTGGCGTAGCGAGCTTACCTCGCGCTCGGGGCACAATACCTTTAGCTCCCCCTCCTCCATTCGAAAACCACATAATATTATATGTAAAATATACCATTTGGCTCCCCTTTGTGAGTAGCGCCAGGGGCATGATGCGCCCCCTTCTCTTCCTTCACTACGCCACTGGATATGAGTTCAAGAAATAAATAATTAAAGTATTGGTTTTATCGAGCAAGCAGTGACTGAAGTGGGTAGGGGAAGTTATAGCTCAAATTATATCGTTGTTGTTGTTATTTTAAATTTTAAAATTGGTTATCAATAAAATAAGATGTCAAATCTCGCCCCCCCCCCCTTCCTTTCCCATAAAGTGAAAATCATGAATGGATTACTCTTTAGCAGACCGGGTCAAATAATCTCATTACAGCGAATGTTCTGTTTAGTCCTTCAACTTGGTTAATAACAGTCCTACGTAATTCTAATAATGGGATTCATTCACTTCTCCCGTCTCTCTCCCCCCCTTCCATCCCCACACCCTTATAGAATGCTATCATCACCCCCTTATCTCAATCTCCTCCCTACCCTCGAGAGTTTTTTTTCTCTCTCTCTCTCTCTTCCCCCCCTCCCCACCCCCCGCCTTCCATCCCCAGATAATCATTCCCAGATATTAGCAAGATGTTACAAGAAAACATGAAAACGCTCAGCGTCAAGGGTGCCAGAAGAAGGCGTTAGTGGTGGAGAGGGGTGGGGGTGGGAGTGGCTTAAGGAATGAGGGCTAGAATATGTATGGCGAAGGGAAGGGTGTGGCTGGGGGCCAAATTGGAGGGCGGAATAACAAATGGGTGTGTCTCGGGAGGGTTAATGTTTCCGCTGAAACTCGTGAACAGAATAACTTCCTCCCCCGTTTTTTTCCCTTAAAGATAAACTTGGGACACAGTTTTTTGAAGACGTAGTTTGACTTTTGTGTTAAACATTTAACATCGATTGCTGTTAAAATTACAAATTGGGACGGATGCAGTGACCGACGAACTTTCTGACTTATCATTGACAGCATGTCCCAGCAAACTACGAATCTTTTACGTTCACCGGCTGCCCTGTAAACTCTTTGCGCGTGACGCTAAATCATCTAATGACTGACTGACTGGCGGACTGACTAGACACATTTATCAATCTGACTCTCTCGTTGACTACATAGAAGACTCACTTAACATATGCTGACTGATCAAACATATACTGACTGACCAATCTGATTCAATTTCTGTAATATTACAATAATAATATCGTGTGAATGACCTAATGACTTACCAGACGAATGGCATACTCTGATTAACTGAGCGACCTGATTACTTGTAACTGGAATTTATAATCGAGCGAAACAGAGCTCTTGAATGTCGACCTGGGTTGGGGGTGGTGTTTCGATGTTCGATGATGACCATGGGAGTATTCAGATTGAAGTCCTCTAGTAAAGAAAAATTGTTTCATTTATTTTGGCAGTTGTACAGAATTTTAAATTTAAAAATACCATACACTCACTGTGTGAACTGGAAGAATTCATACCAAAGGAGCTCGGACAATTTGAACTAAAATCGCGAACTATAATTTCTCACAGTTGAAGTTATTTAAAAGATTAACTCTGTAGCCCACTAATTAACAAAGCGAAGAATTCCGGTTGGTTGACCTTTTCTTATGTTTGGCAATATCATGATTGTGTCTTGTACCGTTTCATTAGATTGACATAAAAGTATCATGATTGTGTCTTGTACCGTTTCATTAGATTGACCTAAAAGTATCATGATTGTGTCTTGTACCGTTTCATTAGATAGACCTAAAAGTATCATGATTGTGTCTTGTACCGTTTCATTAGATTGACCTAAAAGTATCATGTGGCTTGCACCGTTATTATACTGTAATGACTGAATCAATAATTATTGGTTTATTTTTTTGGTTGGTTGAAGTTCCTGCTGGTTTTATAATTCAAACCATTCAGGTTATTTCTGGTTTGGAATTAACTTGTAACATCGTTGGTGACAAAACAAACAACAAAACTACACGGATATGAACAACACGGGTCAAACAGTAGAAAACACTGATCGTTATGCTATGAAAGGTTTGGGTGTGTTTTGCTTGTGTGTGTGTGTCAGAGACGTTCTTGTGAATAGGCCAAGTAGGCGTCTGCCTAAGTCACACTTGTAAGGGTTGGGCTTTTATTATTATTACCTAAAACAATCAAGATCAATTACTAGTTGGTGTGTTCACAAGGGCCCCAGTTATCAAAGACTTTTAAGTGCCTTAGTTTTGCAAGCAGCGGCATTGACAACGTTTATTTTTTGGTGTGTTTTTTTGCTTTGGTTTGGAGGTCAAATGTCAATTTGCATATAGCCCCCCCCCCCCCAACGTAAAGAATGACGGTTTAAATGTTTAGAAATAACAGGGAAACAGCATAGGTACATTTACGCACGACCATCGTGTTGGATACAATGACCATGTCGGATTTTGGCTTCTAGTCCATACTTAAGACCATCGGACTTGGTCAATGGCACAGGCTGTGCAAAAAAAAAATATACCATTTCTGTGGTGACAGTGTACCATTGAGTGTTTAATAATGAAACACAACAGGTTTACACTAATTAACGTCGTGCCGTTGTACATAACGACAGCTACACGGACGAGGTAACCCAAACTTGTCAGGGTCCCCGAGGGCATGGGCAGGGCCCTTGTCTTTCGACAATTCTTTTTTTTTTCTGAAAAATGGGGGTTAATATGGCCCAAGTTGTCAGAGCCTCCCTCCCCCGGGACTATCTGCCTGCGGCCCCGTGTGCAGCAATCTGACCTAACCAATCAGTACAGACACAACAATAGGCGGGAAAAAAATAAAATGCAATGAACTTGTACACACTTGAGCCACTCCTGTGTTAGTTCTAAATAAGGCTTAAAATATGTGTGGACTAAAGTCACCGGAGGGGATGCTGTTGATTTTCTTGTTTTCCGCAGTCATATGTTGGGGGCGGGGGAGAGAGAAAGGGATGTCCTGTGTGGGATTTGCCATACAACACATGTATCCAGCACATCAGATGACACGTCAAGCTTGAAACCCCGTTATCTTTGTGGTCTTTATGTTGTTGATTTGAAGTTTTTTTCTTACTGATTAAATAATTATATATATATATATATATATATATATATATATATATATATATAGATATATGTATATAAAGAGTTTTAACTGTTGTATAATTTTGACTATTACACATATTAAAGTCTGTGATAAAGTCTGTAACCTATCCTCGTTTATCGCGGTTTATCGGTTCCAGGCTCGGTAGGTGACATGTTCCATCATTCTTTACTTACCGTAACACTCTTACAACCTAATAAATTACACGAAATGAAAAAAACAACAAAATTAAGACATCATAAATATCATTTGTATAAACTTTTTTATGAGTTTTACTTTCTTTATTCTAAAAAACAAAAACAAAAAAAACCCAACTATTTAGACTTACATAAAATAATAAATGTAGCCTACACGTTTTTCAAAACCGCATATAGCTGCATAAAATATATGTACAAAATGTTAAAAATAACGCAGTGGCTACGGTTCGGTCCGACCGAACGCGTATTTTTTTTTTTCGGGTACCAGCCTTACTTATTATTGCATAGCGGCCGAGTCGCTGCACTGAACTATATAACAACATAAATGTTAATGTACTTTGGATGGATCTTCTTACAACCATGACTGTTAAAGATAATTTTGATTCCTGAACACTCGATAAGTTGGGTTGGGATATAAACAAAATGTACCATACGTCCTTCTTGGTTGTGTAGATCCGGGAAAACTAGGGTGCAGTTCAAACACGTTGTGCCACATATTGGAGAGCGTTGCTATTTCTCCGATTTGGACTTGTGTGATTGTACAATGTACAGAGTAGAGCTATTCGGACTTGTGTGATTGTACAGAGTTGAGCTATTTGGACTTGTGTGATTGTACAATGTACAGAGTAGAGCTGTTTGGACCTGTGTGATTGTACAGAGTTGAGCTATTTGGACTTGTGTGATTGTACAGAGTTGAGCTATTTGGATTTGTGTGATTGTACAGAGTTGAGCTATTTGGACTTGTGTGATTGTACAGAGTTGAGCTATTTGGACTACTAGTATTGATCACACAATCCGTTTTTAAAATAACTTCTGTGAAATTGGCTGTTTTTTTTTTCTTTAAACAATTGAATCGATCTAGGGAATCAGAACAAAGTTTATTTATGCAAACCCTGTCATAAAACGTGGCATTTGGTGGATTATTATTAGGACAATTTTATTCTGAACAGATATTGTGGAATTATAAATATAAAAAAAAAGACGGGCGAAACTGTTCTCAGGCACAGTTTCTCATATCGATTTATGTTCTAAGTTCTGTCACTTCTGTTATTGATCTTGGCCAGTGAGCTGCTTCAGCAAGATGCCAGAAAATCTGCCCGAGACTGACATAATCTTATGGAGTGCGTAGATCTTTCAGGTGTCCTTGACAAGGGAGATTAACGGGGGAATGAAATTGGGGCAAAGGGGAGGGGGGGTATCAAATATGAAAACTATTTTTTCATTGGCTTAAAAAACAAACAACCGCTTTAAAAAAAAGTAAATTTCATTTGATAACGATTGTTGTTGCTCGCATAAACAATATGAAAAAGGCTTTATTCACCTTTATATGAAAGTCGCGTGTAGCAATAGCAAAGGCCTACCACTCTCGGTGAGCGTACAGTGTTTCCATTCGGAACTTCATCACAGTTTGAATTGTCAACCTTGTTATGTCGAAACATTTGTAGCTTGTAGTATTTTATTTAAATAACGAAATGACTCAATATAAACAATTTTAACTGTTTTCTTTTTTGTTTGTGTCAGTACTGCCACGAAATATCTTACCCTCCCCCCTTTTTCCCCCCTCGGTTGAGAGTCATCATTGGTATTCTTTTCTTGGTCATCCCGAATATTTCATGCACGACAACACAACTTGGTCATCCCGAATATTTCATGCACACACAACAACTTGGTCATCCCGAATATTTCATGCACAACAATACAACTTGGTCATCCCGAATATTTCATGCACAACAATACAACTTGGTCATCCCGAATATTTCATGCACAACAATACAACTTGGTCATCCCGAATATTTCATGCACAACAAAACGACTTGGTCATCCTGAATATTTCATGCACAACAACACGACTTGATCATCCCGAATATTTCATGCACAACACGACTTGGTCATCCCGAATATTTCATGCACAGCAACACAACTTGGTCATCCCGAATATTTCATGCTCTACAACACCACAACTTGGTCATCCCGAATATTTCATGCACAACAACACAACTTGATCATCCTGAATATTTCAACTCTTCCGCACTGAACGATTGCTAAATGCATTTTCTGCATTCGACTCTTTATCTTCACATTAAACAAATAACGAAATGTGTGTTGCTCATTTGGTTCAAAGTTCATACCACAGTCTACATTTGTGTAACGAAAAAAAATGTAGATATAAATAAGCGTCAATACACTGAGTGTTTCTTGGATCCTAATCTACTGCGTGAACGACCGACCAGTTTAAAGTTCAGTTTAGAAAGTTGCGCAGTAATCGTTCACAATTTTCTTAACATTATAAAGGGTCATATTTCGGATTTTGCTATATATATATATATCATTAATGTTTTCACCGCTGTTGTTCAAATGACTGTTTGAGGTAAATACATCTGCAGCTGAATGTGTGAAAACTATTTCACTGGATTTAGTTTCTACCTGCGTGTCTATGATGGAACGTTGTTAAGGAACTTGTTAACAATTTTGTTGGTTTTTTTTCCCATATAGAATTGGATATATCAGGGATTTTTGTTTGTTATTGTTTTTATATTTGATATCTGAATAAAAAGCTTCTTTTATACTGTTGTCAGAGTAAACTTGCTAATCGAGCATTATGTATGTCTGTATACCAAGTCTATAGACTTAGAACTCTATGTTCAGTGCAGCCCCGTCGCGTGAAAATTCTACAGCAGGGGCCAATAGCAGGGGGGGCAGTAAATAAATGTTACTAAGTAGAGCAAACAAGCAGAGCGGCCAGACAAAACGCTGGGGGCCCGCCCCCCCCCCGCACGCCACGGGCCTGGTTCAGTGCTTTATTTTGGCGGAACGCACTGTCACCTTTTTCCGTATTAAAACATGTACTGTTTACTGCACTATATGTACTGTTTACTGCACTATATGTACTGTTTACTGCACTATATGTACTGTTTACTGCACTATATGTACTGTTTACTGCACTATATGTACTGTTTACTGCACTATTTTCAGTGTTATCTCTTTATGACACGACGGACAAAAATAGGATTTCCGGTACCTCTTTTTTTTTAAAAAAAAAGCACTGTGTATGTCTGTCTATATGCTTAGTAACCGAGCACCCTGTATGTCTATATATACTTCTTTTTGAACTATCTTTCATTGTATTATATTATGTCATCTTTTTATTTTACAGAGCTCATTTGATATTTTTTTTTACTCTGTGACGCCCAGTTAACAATTACAATTTTGTTCGTTTTATTGGAACACTTCGTCTATTGCCATCGTTTTCAGAACTATTCAAAGCTATAAACTCTATTAGGCCACACTGAATTCAGTGTATAAAGGTCTTAGACAACAAGACCTGGCCCCACCGATGTGTTTACAGTTTGTGAGAAGTACACCACTTGCAAATAACTAGTATAAATGAAAAAGTTACTGGGACAGAAAGCCAGTTCATCGATTCACCAGAGGGCTTCGGCAGCAAGAAAACAGTTGACATTGTTATCAACGAATAAGCGATTGATTTGAGGCAGTGTATATCTTCTATGAATCAGGCATAGATCGATAGCTGTTGATGTTTTTATAATGCAAGTTCTGTAATCTAGTCACTTGCAGTCATTACATATTTATATCCCCCAATACAATCGAAACCGTGCCAAAAAAATTTTATTATTGAAAGTCGTATTTCTTGTGCCAAAAAAAAATAGAATTGAAATTCGGGTATTTACAGTTTGTGGTTATATTTTTAAATTTATAGATATCTGCCAATCCTGAAGCATTCCAATTTTTTTTACACCATTTTATTTTGATATTTGAAATCTGCTTTTGAGCAAGTATTTGCATCAGTGATATAAAAAAAAACAAAGTCTTTCACTGTCTCGAGTCATGGCACACCCATCCGTCACATCGCCCCAGATGACCCTGACCAGACAGACCAGTCGCCAGGCCAATCGCCCTCTAGTCTACATCACCAGGCGCATCCCCCAGGACGGCCTGGACATCCTCTTAAAGTCCTGCGACGTCAAGCTGTGGGACTCGGAGCAGCTGGTGCTCCGAGGGGAACTGTTGCAGAGCGTGGTCGGCGTGGACGCAATCCTTTGCATGCAGGGGGACTTCATCGATAAAGAAGTTTTGGCAGCTGCGGGTGAGTACCGGTTGGTCAGTATTTTTTAGGTCATTGTCAATATCTAGGTCAGTGGTTCCCAACCTGCGGGTACCTTGAGGTGATATGCATACAATGTGAATTTACGCCGCCCTCCCCCCCCCCACTTCAAAGGGCACCTTTCCAAATTGATATCGTAGTCCATGCGCTGATGGCACTGGCAGATACTTTCGCCTAGTGTGCCCAAATATCTAATACTAGTTGAAAAGCCTGCTGAAGCTGGCTGTGCGTGCTACCTGTGATATAAGAAGAAATCCTTGTTGTGTTTAGATTTCCAGTTTTGGAATTCCCCAGACTATTTTTAGCCGCGGAAGTTATACACACGGTCGAACGTACGCCTAGGTTAGACGAGTATGTATTAGATAATTTCTGCACAGGGCACCCAGAATCCTGGCTCGACCCTGAAGTGTGGTATTAGCAGAATTATGGGTTCCTTTACAAAGCAATTGTGGTTATGTCTTTGTGATAACCACACACTATATAGTAAAAAGTAAATAGTTGATGAGCATGCAGCTCTTGGAATGTGTTGGTCTTCATGCCAGTAGTGTACGGTAGGCTATGCTTTGTTCTTACCATGCCCCACCTATGAATTATTATTTTGTTTGTCCCTTTTATAGCTTATTAAGTTGATTTTTTTTTATAAACTCTTAAGAGAAATTCATTTCCAAATAGCGCCCTACTGCCAATCACCCCCCCCCCCACACACACACACACCCTTCTTCCGTGAGACGTTGTGTGAATCTAATTTAAAATATGCAGTGGCTCCGGCACCAGCCAAAACCATTATATTAGGGTACTAGTTGCAAGTACCCGGCTTTGCCCGGGTTTAAAATAAGGTTTTCTGTTTACCTTTTGTTTTCTCCCTACCCCCCTCTCTCCCTTCCTCTCTCCTTCCCCCTCTCCCTCCCTCCCTACCCCCTCTCTCCCTTTCTCTTTCCCTCTCTCTTTCCCTCTCTCCCTTTCTCCCTCCCTCCCTCCCTTTCTCCCTCCCTTCCTAACTCTCCCATCTCCCTCTCTCTCCCTATCTCCCTCCCTCCTTCTCTCACCCCCGTCCCCCTCTCTCCACCTTCCTCCATTCCTCCTTCCCCCTCTCTCCCTCCCTGCCCCCTCTCTCTTTATTTCTCACTGCCTCCCATTTCTTCCATCCTCTCTCTCCCTCTCTCCTTCCCGCCCCTTTCTCTCCCTCCCTACCCCCTTTCTCCCTCCCTACCCCCTTTCTCCCTCCCTTTCCCCCCTCTCCCGTCTCCCTCTCTTCCTCTCTCTCCCTCCCCCTCCCTCCCCTCATTTCCCTCTCTCTCCCTCCCTGCCCCCTCTCTCTTTATCTCTCTCTCCCCTCCCTCTTTCTTTATCTCTCCCCTCCCTCTCTCTCTCTCCCTCCCTCCCCTCTATCTCCCTACCTACTCCCGCTCTCCTTCCCTCCCTTTCTCTCTCCCTCTCTCTCCAACCCTCCCTCTACCTCCCTTTCCCTCCCTCCTTCTCTCCCCCTCCCCTTCCTCCCTCCCTTCCCTCTCCCTCCCTGCCCCCTCTCTCTTTATCTCTCTCCCCCCTCCCTCTCTCTGTACAATTAAACGTCAAATTACGCTTCTTAAATAAACAGAAAACCTTATTTTAATCCCGGGAAAGCCGGGTACTTGCAGCATGGAAAAAAAAACGACAACAACAATATTTATTTTTTTTCCCGTCCCTAACCCTTTCTTCTCCGTCCGTTCAATTACACATTCACTTGGTTCGGGAATACAGGGAATTCCCTGTGCATTGATACAATTTTGAATGCAATAACATTTAAAGCACCCGCGCGCAAGTTCATCATCGGGAAATGACGTCACAGAGGATTTTTATTTCTAGTGAAGGCGATCCCATACCGTGAATACTTTAATATAGTAAAATACTAAAATAATTAATTACAATTAAACTACCCATTGAGATTGTATTAATAATGTTAATAATGTCACAGAAACATTTTGATTAACGTATTTCGGTTTATTAAAGTGCACCTTTAATTTTAATCTTTTGAATATATAAAACGATAGGTAAATAGATATGACTATTGATTTCACTAGTTTACAATTGGAGTTTCCGGAAGTTACCCCTCTTTTAAAAATGTATCATCAGGAAATGACGTCACAGAAGAGTTTTATTTATGGCGCCGTCGAGATTACTTTAATATAGTAAAATACTAAAATAAAAATAATTTATTACAATTAAACTACCCATCGAGATGAAACAAAACATATCCTATAACCTTCCCCATGCAATTATGCATGTACGTATACCAAATTTCACGGTATTTGGTTGTCTGGATCTTGAGTTATAAGGGAACAGACAGACAGCAAATGCGTCTTATAAGTATAGAGATAAGGAACATGGCATATATAATTTTTTTTTCAGAATTTTTTTTTTCAGAATTAGGGTTAGGGATAGGGTTAGGGTGTGGATCAATCTTTTAAAGTTGATGGGATCTCGCTGGAAAAAACGTGTCACTTGATTTCATGTGACGAATGAGGTAAACGTGTGTGATATACATTGATGGCAACACTTGGCCCTCCTTTGCTAGGATGCATTATTGATATGGGAAGAAACCAGACAGTTTCCCAAAGATTGATTACTTATACACACCGGCCAATGTATTTTGCCCATATGTTGGCTTTACGCCAGCAGGAGCATGTGGCCACTCACACACACACAGTACTAGGCCAGCAAACACGAGGTGAACGCACGAAAGAATCACGGTGGATTTGGTTTTGGTTTTGTTTTTCGACCTACATACAGTAGCCACTATGAGGGCAGTTTTAGTAGTGCCCATTCTATATGCCCGTTTTAATACGAGGGGCCAACGGATAGTGTCATATGCGGGTCTAAGAGCCATTTACCTTATCATAGAACCGCCCCCCCCTCCAATATGAGGGATTTAGGCGTTTGCCGCTGGGGCTTGACCCTGTAGTCTACCAGCTGACCGGTCCAATACTTATATATATACGGTTGTCGAGATAAATTAAGCTGCGAGTTTTCTCTGTCATATCATTGCTACGCAGCGTAATTTCATGAAAAACAAAAGGTGTGAAACACAGAAAATATATATATATATATATATATATATATATATATATATATATATATATATATATATATATATATATTAGTTGCAAGTACCCGGCTTTGCCCGGGTTTAAAATAAGGTTTTCTGTTTACCTTGTTCTCTCCCTTCCTCTCCCTCCCTCCCTCTCTCTCCCCTTTCCCTTCCTCCCTTTCTCCCTCCCTCCTTCTCCCTCGCTCTCTCTCCCATCTCTCTCCCTCCCACCCTCCCTCTCCCATCTCCCCCTCTCCCCTTCGTTCTCTCCCCCTGTCCATCCCCCCTCCCTCCCTCTCTCCCCTTCATCCTTCCTCTCTCCCCTCCCTGCCCCCTCTCTCTTTATCTCTTCCTCCCATTTCTCTCACCCTCTCTCCCTCTTCCCTCTCTCCCTCTTCCTCCCTCCCTCATTCCCTCTCTCCCTCCCTGCCCCCTCACTCTTTATCTCTCTCTCCCTCCCTCTCTCCCACCCCTCTCTCTCTCCCTCCTTTCTCCCTCCCTCCCCTTTCCACTTCTCTCTCCCTCCTCCTCTCTCCCCCTTCCTCCCTCCCTCATTCCCTCATTCCCTCTCTCCCTCCCTGCCCCCCGTTATTTATCGATTTGGTGAACTTTCAGCATTTTGGTCAAATTAACGCATTTAGGTATTGCGTTAAAAATTTTAATCGCAAATTTTTTTTGACGCGTTAATTGCAAATTAACGCAGTTTAATCAGCAGCCCTAATATATATATATATATATATATATATATATATATATATATACTTATTATTATGGCTTCACACTTCTTCTAAAATCCTTCTTCATTCATTTACCTTCCTCAAACTGTACAAATCAGAGAGCATGAAAAAACATCAACAATTCTTTGCATCACAAAGGCACAATACAGCACCAGCGCGCAAGCTCTATTCGATCATAGGGAAATGACGTCACAGAGGAATTTTATTTATGGCGCCGTCGAGATTACTTTAATATAGTAAAATACTAAAATAAAAAAAAATTAATTACAATTAAACTACCCATCGATATGAAACGAAACCTGTCCTATAACCTTCCCCATGTAATTATGTGTATGTGTAACAAATTTCACGTTATTTGTTTGTCTGGATCTTGAGTTATAAGGGAATAGACAGACAGACAGACAACGAATGCGTCTTATAAGTATATATATATATATATATAT
This sequence comes from Bulinus truncatus, assembly GCA_021962125.1. NCBI lineage: Eukaryota > Metazoa > Mollusca > Gastropoda > Planorbidae > Bulinus > Bulinus truncatus. The sequence continues at coordinate 2,395,667 of JAGDYQ010000042.1, forward strand.
ATATATATATAATCACATGATCTAAAATTCTGTGGTATGAATATTAATTGACAACTGTTAAGAAAAAATACCTTTGGGGCATATAAAAAACAAGCAATTAAGCCTGTTCCATTCTGGACACAGGACGTGTTAGCGCATTTTCGTGTATGTATCAGTACGTATGTTATATTTCAGTAAATATTTGTAAATTTTGGAAATGTTTATAAATTCAATTGTGTAATGCATATATCTGTAAAAAAAAAATATTATAAAGACGTTTCTTTATATTTGAAAAAAAAATTTTCTCTTAAATCTAACTACAAGTGGTTTGTGGTTACTGAAATAGGACTCATAATTGAAAACATTCGAAATTGTAGTAATTTAATCGTCCGAAAACTCCGTCAATTGTTGCATAGCTCTGATACTTTTAATTAAACTCAGAACACAAGCTTACTATTTCATTTGATGAGTTTCTTAATAAATCTTGGTGAAACTACGTGCTGCAGTATTTCGCACCAAATGAATGGGTTATTGAACGTACAAGGTGTAGAATGGGGCCATATATATAATATATAAGCCCCTTAGGAGCCCCGAAGCCCGGCCCTCAGAGGTCCTATCGCGAAATGAACTTTTGATGTACACATGGCAGGCCAAGTCCTACAAAATGATATTTACATCATGGGTCTAGGACTTATGGTTGCTGAGATATAGGGCGCTCCATTATTAATATAGCTTATATAGTAAAAACGGTACTTTATAAGGCCCATTTTACGGCCCTGAGAGGTCAGATCGCGAAATGGAAAAAAGTCATTTCTTGGCAAGCCAAGACCTACAAAATGATATATACATCATGGGTCTAGGACTAATGGTTGTTGAGATCTAGGGTGATGACAGACAGACAGACAAAACGGAGACAATAGAGCATTTTTTTTTCGAAAATGCTCTAAAAATAGAGACCGTGTAGATTTAGAATATATGTGGCATAATGGTATTTTTGTTTTGACTGCTTGTCATTTTCTTTCTTCTTTTCAAACGACCCAGACTTATGTTCGACAGTGTGCCTGCACCATCTGTCTTTAGTTGGTGACTGCAGCATCTGTCCTTTAGGTGATGACCAACACACGAGCTCAATATTTAACATGGAAGTTGCTGCACTCAGTTAAATGATAAGTCGTATCATCTTATAGGACCACGCTATCTGTCAGAGCTATTGTTTAACCCCCCCCCCCCAAATCCACCTACAAGGGCATCGTTGTTGACTAGTCACAATGTCAGTACAACCCGCCGGATGTGTGGGTCATGTGATCTGTTGACCTAGACAGAGACTACATGCAGAGAATAAACAAACTATTTAGCTCGACTGGCTAGACATTAAATTCATGAGTATCAAACTTAAGTCCTTGGACAGAAAATGGTAATGAAGATCGATGGACGAATTACTAAATCGCTCTGGCGTTCCAGTTTATGACAAGACACCCACCCCTCCCCCCCCCCACACGCACTTTCTCATTTATTTGTATCCCCCCCCCCCAAAAAAAAAAAAAAAACTTTAAAAAGATTAGGAATTATGTGCGTGTGTGTTTGTTTCTTAAGGGCTAGGGGGCCTGCCATTTATATGGAAAATAATAATAATGAGTCCATGACAACGAGAAAAATCAAAAAGTTTAAGCGGACGTAAATAGAGCTTTAAGCCAAACTAGCCTAATCTACATCGTGGGTACGGGCACGGTACGGCTCTAAACTCTTCATATAGTAAAGTGACTAAGAAAAGTTCCTTAAGATAAAACCTAACTGTGGCCATGGATAAAACCTAACTGTGGCCATGGTATGACAAGGGTTTGTGTTGCTAGCACAACGCCCTAATGCCCCATATATTTATGCAAGTAGGATTTGAAGCGAGACTTGGCTTAATCCACCTTTTGGGTTAAGCTAGTCGGTCTTAAAACGCTTTGTATAAATAGTCCACTGTCACTTCATGTTAGATTGGCGTGTCATGTTTCATCGGTATTTAAGTTCAGCGATCCCCAACCTTTCTTTTTTGTTATAGTTTGTTAGGATTAAGATTTTTTTTAAAAGTCTAGTCAAACTTTTTATAACTAGATTAGACGACGAAATAATATATTCTAATTTAAAAAAAAAAAACAAAACAAACGCTGTTTTTTTTAAATATACTAATGTGTTTCATTTATTTAGATTGATTTTTTTTTGTTTGTTTTGTTTCGTGATCCCGAGGTTTATTTCTTTGTTAGATGAAATAAATTAAAATTTTGCTGAAATCAGCTTTCAGCTTGGCGGGTACGGAAAAGATGAGCGAATAGATCATGCATAGGCCTGCTAGAGACCGTGGTAAGATGGGAAATGAAGAACGAGAGAGATGAGAGAGAGAGAGAGAGAGAGAGAGAGAGAGAGAGAGAGAGATGGTGTCGACTCGACCTGAATCAAGGAAGCACATAACACCTTTATACAGCAGCCTCTACCTTCTACTATGAACCATTTCTACCTGTCAGTTCTCAAAAGTTGCTTCACAGTTTCTAATAGTTACCTACCTATGTTGTTGTTTTGTACAGGTGAATGACCTTTACCTCCCCTTCTGTGTGTTGACAGTCTACGTGCAGTAGTAACCTATTGTTTTCGTCTGGTACTTGCCCCCCCCCACCACCACCACACACACGCTCCCTAACACTCACCACCTTTCTCAGTCGTACAACGATGTAGACGAAAACAGAACCAGTCGTAGAACAAAGAATATGAGAACAGAACCAGTTGTAGAACATAGTAGATGCTAACAGAACCAGTCGCACGACAAAGTAGATAGCAGAACATAGTAGATGATAACAGAACCAGTCGAAGAACGAAAGATAACACAACCAGTCGTAGGTCAAAGAAGATGAGAACAGAACCAGCCATACAGATGTCATGTCCATCGTTTTCTAAAGCACACTCACAATCAACTTTATAGTTTGGGAGTGGTTCTCAAAAAAATGTTTGCCAATCAGATTTAAACCATATATCACGGTCCATGGTCCATCTACTTCTACTACATCCATGGAATATTTCCTGTTATTCAGTGGTGTACCGTGGTAGGCTTCGGTCCGCCTATAAGGGTATCACTTGACAGAGGGTGATTTGACCCAGCCTACAGTATTAATTCAGAACGGCCATAGTCACAAAAATTTAGATTTTTTTTAGAATGATTAGTGGGACGGATGGCCGAGTGGTGTAGATACTCGACTGTCGACCTGAGAGTCCTGGGTTCGATCCACGGTGGTGAGGTCCATGGAATTTTTCCAGGTGAAATTTGTTGCAAAGTCGTCCCACAAGTCCACCCAGCTTTAAATGGTTACCTGACTTTAAGTTGGGGAAGTAAAGGCGGCTGGGCTTTGTGCTAACCACACAATCCCTTCATATGCCGAGGTTATAGAAACAGATGAATTCTACACTTCATCTGCCCCGAAGGCCCGTTAGGGCTAAGAAGGGAACTTTACTTTTTTTTTTTAGAATGATTAACAAAATGGTCGACAGCTCCCTGTACCAGAATATCAATAGAACATCCGGTGTGCTGTTGTGATTAATAGTTGTGTTGTCTTGATTTCCGTAAGTGTTGGACTTCAGGGAGTGATGACTATAGCCACCACCCGGTACCTGACTACCCCCCCCCGCCATAGACTTTTTTTTTGTTAACGAAACAAAAATGTAAAGCGTCGTTTATGCTACGCCCCCTATGGCCTCATTTATGATACTTCCCCGTGGCCTCTCAAGTGTAAGATTATCTGATTCCGGAAGTATTCTTTTTATAACAAAAGACGTAATGTGAATAAGACTTTGGGGGGGGGGGGGAGCTGTTGGTATGTAGCAGGATTTCCTTTGTACTAAAATGTTGTCGGATTCACGTATAGGAATAAAGGCCATGTTAAAGTCGACATAGTCACAATCCTTATGCGAGGCTCGTGCGCGTAGATGTGAAAAAACACAGTTGTGCGGAACTTAAGCGTAGTATGCGCACCCAGTGCAATGGGTCGTGCATGTACTACTTATATGACGTATACATTGATTTGCGAAAATAGTTGTGTGATTAGTGTGATCCACAGATTAATAATATGTGGTGTAATTTGACATTTGTATTTGTGAAGGAAAAAAGTGTTTTCCTGTCAGTTTTTTTTTTTTAAATCAAATTTTCATTTATCTAGTTCATTTAGTCCCCCCCCCCTTTTACCTGCGTCCGAATTCTCGTTTAATTTTTTTGTTTAAAAGAGCTACTTGGAATACAGATACATACTTAAATATACAGCGTGTAGTTTTAGAAAGGGAAATTGAAAATAAAAAGTTGGCACCGTTCGGCATGACAATTGACGTCATCATTTCATGAGTTTTTTTTTTGTTTGTTTCTGGAAAATAACCCAGGGCCGTGGATATTTTTTTAAAACCCATTTAGAAACTGATAGTCATAGTGAATAGAACAGATGATAACTCGCTATTTTTCATGAACTGAATAATTTGAAATGCAAGCATGTTTACATGTGAACCTGTTTAAATAAATCTCGTTTGGCCATATTATATATTTTTAGTATCAAAATTTTGAAGGTTTGGGTTTTTAGAGAGGAATCACGCACTCAATTAAGTTAAATGGTGAACAATCTTGGCATAACCATAACCGATAAGCCGAGCACTTTGACGTGTTACTTATTTAACATAGTACATAGTCTTAATTAACGACAGAAGGTCGCACCCCATTAAACGAAATAAATATGGTGGAGATAAAAATGACAGAAATTTTATCAGCCATCAGGTTTTCTAGCCAACTCTGGCAGCAGCGCATCTGTTTGGTACCTTATTTCACACCGACGTGGTGGCATGTCATTGACAATTCACACTGTGATGACCTTGTGATGTTTTGTCTGATGCAAAGATAATAATTTGTATTCTATTTACATCTTTCTTTGTTCCCAAGCAAACCAGTGTGTTAAGACTAACCAATGTTCTAGGGACACCGGGGCCTATATATTAATACGACCCTGTATTCAGTTATGAATGTATTACTTTAATAATTAAGCCATGTCGTCGTATTTAAAGACTTTTTGAAAAAAAGTTTTTCAGTAACAAAAAATCGGTGTAGTATGATTGAACGCTTTAGTTCGAGAAAAGTTGACCGAGTTCTCGGAAACTTTATACGTAAGCATTTTTTTTTCTTTTTGTTGCTGTCTATTTTTAGGTAAAAACTTTTAGTTGGTTTCTAACGCACTTTATTTTCTGCCACTATCTGCTAGTTCATGTGTCTTTCGTTAGAGAAGGAAAAAAAAATATTAGGGAAGAACCTGGTTTCAGGAAAAATAATTTTCATTGGCTTAATAAAACACACCCTCGTGACCTTGAACTTGTGCGAAATAGCCTCGTTTTAGATTGCTCGTGCGGAACGAAGAAAACAACATATTGACACAGCGATTTCACGCTGTAGGTCACGTATCCAACTTTCAGTCCCCAATTCTTTTTCACCCTTTCAACTCCTCTACCCCCACCCCTGTACCATGGCACCCACCCTTACATGGACTACGTTTCATTGCTTGATATCAGATGGGCATTTAGTTTGTTGTGTGTTCCCAGGTTGTCATCCACTTTTCCGCCAACCATGGGCGCAGTGCTGAACCTAGGGATTTGGGGGCCGGGGGGCTTGGCCTCTTTGGAAGCCCCTACATTTTTTGACATTCGACACCATGACATGAGATAGTGTACTTAATATTATTGTAAAAAAATGTGGGGGCCCCCTCTAGCTGGGGCCCAGGGGACTTTCGAATTTGGACCCCCCCCACCCTAGGTACTCCTCTGCATGGGCGGTATTAAGCCATTAACGCTATATAGGCCTACGCCACTGGGACTGCTTTTTGTGTTGCACTCAGGATGAGCAACATTTATTTTTTTTTTTTAGAGTGTTGATGTTACTGCTGTCCTGTATTGGTTGTCACTAGTCAACTAGCTAACCAAGTTGAGACACTTAAACGCTACCACTACTGCACAGCTGGTACACACTAATAGTATGCGAATAGCCTCTGCTGTCTTATTGAAATAGAATGTAGGCAACATCTGTGTCGTGTAATAATAATACATCACTCGGTGTGCTTTTTAGAGCATTTTCGAAAAAAAATGCTCTATTGTCCCCGTTTTGTCTGTCTGTCTGTCTGTCCGTCCGTCCGTCCGTCCGTCTGTCCGTCATCACCCTAGATCTCAACAACCATAAGTCCTAGACCCATGATGTATATATCATTTTGTAGGTCTTGGCCTGCCAAGAAATGACTTTTTTTCCATTTCGCGATCTGACCTCTCAGGGCCGTAAAAGGGGCCTTATAAAGTACCGTTTTTTACTATATAAGCTATATTAATAATGGAGCGCCCTATATCTCAGCAACCATAAGTCCTAGACCCATGATGTATATATCATTGTGTAGGTCTTGGCCTGCCAAGTGTACATCAAAAGTCCATTTCGCGATTTGACCTCTCAGGACCAAAATATAAGTTTTTTATGTACCGTTTTGCTTATATTTTAAATATAAATAATAAAAGCTAATCAAAGGGGCGTAATCATTATTTATTGTTGTCACAGTTATTCAACATGACTTACTTCCCGTACTTTATATAAACATTCAACAATTGACGGAGTTTTCGGACGATTAAATGACTACAATTTAGAATGTTTCAATTATGAGTCCTATTGTAGTGACCACAAACCACTTGTAGTTAGATTTAAGAGAAAATAATTTTGCTTTCAAATATAAAGAAACGTCCTTTTAATATCTTTTTTCAGATATATGCATTACACAATTGAATTTATAAACATTTCCACAATTTACAAATATTTACTGAAAGATAACAAACGTACTGATACATAACATGAAAATGCTCTAACACGTCCTGTGTCCAGAATGGAACAGGCTTAATTGCTTGTTTTTTTAATATAGTATTAATAAAGTAAATTGTTTTTTTTTTTTCATATACATGTAAGTTTCAGCTTTTAAGTGAGGTTAAAAATATTGTGATGAAGTAAGTTTAATACAATTTAGCTAGCAATCACATAAGAGCAGCATTGTATGGATCACCAAAATATGGTCACTTTCAGTGGCTATACAGGTCGGCCAGTGCTCGATTTAAGAAAAAACCAGTAACGGGGATGAAAAAACTTTACTGCAGAGCCGGGGATAAATGTCATCCCCGGCAGGGATGAAATTAGCTAAAGCAGAGCCGGGGACTCACGACTATTTATTCATTAACTCTTATCGCCTTGGTGGTTCTTTTGCCATTGCAGTTAAATTCTATACCATGATGAGGACATAGAAAAGGCACCACCAAACTGTCCCATTTATGGTTATTGGTTTGACAAGGGCCCATAGATAAAATGCCTTGTGACATTTAAAGAAATTGAATGTTTGATGATTTTGTTAGAGGTCTTTGGGGGTGACTAGGGCAACAGCCAAGAAGGCCCTGCGATAGGCCCTGTGATAGAAGCGTATTGGAGTTTAAGTGCCCCCCCCCTCATTTGATACTCTCTACTGCCCTCTTGGAACATTAATGTTTGTCTCTGGTGGCATGGATCCAGATACACACAGGGCTGCCTCCATATAATCTTGGCCCATTGGCATTCTCCACCAACTGGGGTCCCCTGTGTTCACACAAACCCATCCACAGCTATGTCATTTTATTGCAGATAACTGTACACGACTGTGTTCCTAATTAGGATCCCCTAACTTGTTCTGGGTTGTGACCCCTTTCCTTTTAGTGGCCCTAGATAACAAAAGCATTTTGTCTATTGATTTTTTTATTTAAATACATATATTAACAATTCTGGTCAAAAATATAATGATAAACTCAGCAATAGTATTAATAGAGTATTTTTTTGTCCAAAATTTAGAAAATTTTCCAATTATTAAATTCTAAATTTTTTGTAATACAATTACAAGTATTTCAACTTTTTTATTTTAAAGGTAGTGTACAAACAATTTCAAATGTTTCCTTTGTTTCATTCTAAAGGTCCTCAGCTGCGTGTTGTGGCCACCATGACCACTGGCACCAAGCACATTGACATGAATGAGTGCAAAGCATTGGGCATCCAAGTGATCACTTGTCCAGAGCAGCCAACTGATGTGCTAGCTGAGTTATCACTTGTCTTAGTACTGCTGACCATTAAGACTATGCTCACAGGTAAGTCAGGATGACATCTAGACCATGGCTCAATGGTACCAAGATTATCAGTTTTTTTAATAACCATTGGTAGAAGAATAAAAAAATAACGTATTTGTTAAAGGCCTTAAATGATATTTTTTTCCTATGGTATAAGAGAATTGTTAGATCATGAATTCCAGTATTGTATTTTGTAATTAACCTTTTTGTTTTTATTTGTAATTTTTAACTTTACTCCTTTACAAATTTTTCTTAACAGATGAAGATAGACTCAGTAATATGGAAGATCAGTGTCCTGATTTGATTTCTGACAACCATGACTTCAGTTCACCTTGGAACACGAGACCTCGTCTAATTCGTCAACAGTCTGAAGAGCGTCTTGCCTTCCAGTGGACCAACGGAAAACCAGGAAACATGAACTGCCCAACATGGAAAAATATTACAAAGAGAACTTTTGGAGTCTATGGCATGACTAAGCTTGGCATCAGCGTAGTCAAACTCCTTAAAAGTGTTGGTGTTGACCATGTCATCATGGCTGATAAAGACGCAGAGCTGGATAACAAGTCCCTGAAAATTGATGTCCCAGAATGCCAGGTTGTATCCTTTGAAGATTTCTTAAAATTATCTGATGTCATTTGCGTTTGTGGTTCTGTTGGGGACCAGTCTAAGAACATATTTTGCAAAGAGACTTTCCAAAAAATGAAAAACCAAGCCATATTAGTCACCTCTCAGAGTGATGAGCGGGCCATAGATTATATCGATTTGTATGGAGCCTTAAGAGATGGTCTGATCAAAGCAGCTGGACTCAATGACTGTAATCAGGAACCTGTGCCATTTAAAACACCACTCCTAGGATTGAAGAACTGTATTTTCTTACCACAAACAGAAGAAAGTGTCTATGATATGAGACACAAAATCTCAGTTTTGATTAGTAGGAATCTCGTAGATGCTCTTAAAAACCGAGGGTAACTCAGAAAAAATATGTGGTAGTCTGTGTTATATGTCAGACTAGCATAAACATATGTAGTGGGTGAAATTTAAAAATTTAAACTCACCGATGTATAAAAGTTTTGAAGTATAAGGGTTGGTCAGGAAGATTACATTAGCTAAATAATATTGAAACAATATTTTTTTCCCAGCGTCAATGTCAAGTTCATAGCTGCAAATCTAGTTCAGAAATAAAACATACAGTTTTATGTTTTTTTAGATGAATCATCTTTATTTTTTTTTAGTCTTTCCAATTTGTCTTCCACATTAAGATTGTTTTGGAAATTTTTTTTCTGTTACCTTTTACTTTAATCATTGCTGATTTGTTTTAGAAAACTTTGGATTTTAAATTATACTGGTACTTTTCAACACTGAAACCAATCATTTGAAACAGAAATATTTTAACTGTTTGAGCTGAAACTAAATCATTTTTAGTTGTTTTTTATTTGGGGGGGGAGGGGGGTTGATGACATTATCAGAATATTTTTATTCAGATATTTTATCATCACACACTTTACTATAATCCATTTCACTAGTGTCTTTTCTGACCTCCCAAGGATTTTAAAGCTTGAGCTGAATGGAAAAAACAAATAGTTTCCTTAGGTTACAGAATGTTCAAAGTTTAGCTATAGCTTAAACACTGTTTAAATATTTAACTATCATGTTAATGTTTTTATATTGTTACAGCTAATTGTGTTCATGCTACTTAGTCTTTAAATCATACATAACTTTATTTTCTTAAATGATTTTTATATTATTATTGTCATACAGTTATCAATTTTAAAAAATGCTTATCAAAATCTTGTCAATCATTTTTTTGTGTAAAAAATTTAAGAAAGGTTTTTCTAAAAATCAATATCATTGCCTTAATGAAAATATGTTTAAAGTAATTATCTTACAGCAGCATGAAAACTATTTTGAATGAGTTTAGTTTTTTAAACAAAAGATCATTTCAAAAATATCATTTACAATTGATATTTAAGTTCACTTTTAGAATGCAGTAGTTTTAAAATGTTTAATCATCACTGAAAATACCATATTTTTTGCTTGTTTATAACACACCTATTAAAATTTTACTAGAATTTTTAGGTAAATGTAATAACTGTGTGTGTAGAATTAATGATGCAAATTTAATGAGTCATGTTTTTTTTTTCATTGGTATTTTCCAACTGTTATAAATGTCATCCTTTTTGAATAACATTGGCTTAAAATACACATTTTACATGGCAAATTCATCTGGTGATATAATTTGAGATCTAATGATTATTGCCTCCAGTTGACCCAAAGGTTTGGGTATGATTCCTGGAAAAAAAAATGATTTTGTTAGACAGGATCTGGACTGATAATGATGGTTTCTGCTTCCCAAGATACGCTGATCCTAATAAGGATCTAAGGGCTTACTTATTACTTTGAATCTGTCAAGTAATTGACACAATTTTTTAACAGTTCATTATTAACTTTTTTAGATTACTTTTTGAAGAAAAAAGAATTCATTTCTTTCAAATTAACAGGGAAATGTTTAAATGTAAATTTCTTTGTTACTCTACTTACATTTATTTGAAATTTAATCTGACTAGTATTGTCATTGTGAATCATGTATTTTTACATTTTAGTTCAGCACTTACCAATTATTAATGGGGAAAATATTGACAATAAGCCTACTGTTTTTTTTTTTATAATAAAGTTTGAATTCAATCTTGAAAAGGTTTTTTTTAAGGCTTAAATCTGTTAAATTATATTTTATAGAATCATTTTTGTTTAGAATTATAATTATTAAATTAAAATTGCTGAAAAGAACTAAAAAATGAAAATGACCCCCGAATTGTACATTTGTTTCTTGACCATTTTGTTTATAAAACTAAAATGTGAATTCGTAGCAGGAATAGACTTCTTGTTCTTGTATGTGTCTTAATGTTTATTAAATAAAAGTTATAGATACATAAAATATAAAGGTCATCTTAATCATTTTTTTCTCTACATGTCGATGGTGCTATGTTTCGGTTGATATGCTACCAATGTAAGTGTGAGATGTTTCTTTTAAATTATTCTAATTTGGAGCCACTTGTTGAGACACACTTCTAACCAGTATATGATGGAGCGGACCTTATCTAACATGTTTAAACACTGCAAAATTGGGTTAAATCATATCATTATGAAGCAGACATTTTGCGTTTTTTTGCTGTCTGTGTAAAGGATTAAATATGTAAAACATAAATTAAAAAAAGAAATAATAAATGCATTATACTATTATACAAACACCATTGTATGTTAACAATTAAGCAGGATCTGACTATAACAGAATTTGTAGTGTGTGGCATGGTTATATATTAGTTAGGAATTAACAACACAGGATACAAGCATATTTTAATTATGAACTAATAATTCAACCTGTTTTACACAAGGTGACTAGCATTTACTTAGTTATATTATAATGAGGGCGTTATCACCTTTAAGATACTTTTTTGTTAATAGTTTTCATCTTTTAGTTTTAAGTAAACAAAGTTGAACAATAGTAGCTGGGATTAAAGAACGGTAAAAACATCCTTATTTTAAATTGAATGTTAACTATAAGCCTTTACCTTTACATGAATCAAATAATTTTCCTCCCTTTACATTGTTGACATGTGCAATCAAAATAATAACTGACTTAATGGTACAATCTCTAATAAAATAACAAACAGATAAAAAGGTTGCTTCATATTGGGCTGAGAAGTTTCTTGACTGAAATATACAGATGATTCTATTGAATTTTTATTTTATAGCTAGATAGCACACAGCTGTGATACATATTTCAATCATCCATTGTAGCATATAATCAGAGACACAAAACACAAAATTTAAAAAGAAATGGAATGTTACAAGGGAAATTTTTAAAGATATTTGTTTTCACAATGCCTACATTTTAGGGACACAGTTCATAAAGGGCTTATTCCGTATAAAAAAAGCATTTGGCTTAATACAGTTCATAAAAAGGCTATGTCTAAGAAAAAGTAACTAAAGGGATGGAAATTTTCCACGTTAATGTGATACCTTCAGCATTGGTTAGAATATGGCTCTTGGGCTGGTTTAATTCATGTTTCAATATTATAATAATATCTATATTTTAAGAAATTTACATTTTAAAAATAATTAATTTCTCTCCCCTCCCTTCCTCAAGGCGAAAGCTATTTCAAAACAAACATCTCTATTAGCTCTGTGTGAAAATCAGCTTCATTGTCAACATTGTAAAATACCTGTGCTCTGGATCTTCATCAGCTATGTGCTAAAGTCATTTGTATAACTAGAAGTACATGAGTTAAGAAGCATTACTTTTTTAGCAGGATCAGAAAATATGGCATGTGTGACATTACACACACTATCAAATATCAATCATTCAAGTTAAAGACTTGTACAAGTGCTCAATAGTTTATTGAGACATACACTAAAGAGCAAAATTTTTTAAAAAACAATTTTTTTCTTCATTATTGTCTCTATTTGTAAGGGACAGAGGGAACTTAAAAGGCCCTTGACATGGGGAATAATTGTTAAAGGAATGACACCTTAAAAAATTATGCAGGTGGGCCCCTCCCTCAGTGATGCCACTTCTATTAAAATAATAAATAATAATAATAAATTATACCAATGGAAAGTTTAATATGCACTTTAATCATAGAGCAAATATGTTGACATTATTTTACTGAAAAATATACAGTGACAGTAAAATAAACCTGTTATTCAACTTTAATGGCAAATGTTCATGCTTAGCAGAAAATGGGTACAAATGAATAACACTAAAAGTGATCATTTGGAAAATTTTATATATTAGAATTCAACATGAAATAAATGGATATTTTTTTTTACTAACATTTTACAAACATTTTGCCTAAAACCCAAAAGAAAACTTGTCCTTTTTTCTTTTAAATTCTTTTTTTTATTAAATGACGTGACCAATTTAGCCTAATTGAAAATAAAATATAATTGTGCATGCCTGATTTACACAGACACACACACGCGCGCACACACACACACACATATATATATATATATATATATATATATATATATATATATATATATATATATATATATATACAGGCCCGTAGACAGGTCAAATTAAGCAGGGTGACACCAAAACCCAGCAAGGGGGCGCCTTCTCATTTTAGTTATTTTTTCTTTATTTTTTCCTCTTTTTCTTCTTTTTTAAGCGGGGGGGGGGGCACTCCACACCTAGCGGGGGGAGGACACGGCCCCCCCTTGGCTACGGGGCTATATATATATATATATATATATATATATATATATATGTGTGTGTGTGTGTGTGTGTATTGGTGATTTTTTAAACAATAAAAGTAATATATATCTATACAGTACATGTATTCTTCATTCTTTTTTTTTATTATTATTGAAGCATATTTTTGTTGAATAATGATGTATTGTTATAATGTTAATGCCACGTTTCTGTTTGTAGGTCTTGTAGTTCAGTTTCTTAGTTTCTAATCTGAGTAATCACTTTCTATTACACTTTCAAATTATTTTCAAATGAATATATCTATCTTCAAACTAACTTGAAATGGAAAGGCAAGTAAAATGTCATTAAAAAGTCTTGTAATTTTTCAAAAAAAAAAAAAAATAAGCTTGATTAAAAAATGTATACATCAACTTATAAATGTCCGTGTGTTAGAGAGCAACACAGGATGGGGGTTGCCATGGAGTCAGATCAGTGGCGTCACCGTTGGTGTCACCCGTGCGGAAAATTCCCCTCAAGACTTCCACGATGGAGAATGGGATATATTTCGAATTTTCCTGTACTAGATATATATATATATATATATATATATATATATATATATATATATATATATATATATATATACAGGGTTGTTAACAATACTCTTAAATTGTATCGTCAATACCGATACCAATACTTCATGAAAATAGTATCGCCAATACCAATACAAATACTCAAGTAAAAATGTATTGCCAAAATCGATACCGATACAATACCGATACTTTTGAGAACAACAAACTATTTTTATTTAAAATAATAATGAGTGCAATTTTTTTCAAGTTTAAAAAAAAGTGAAAACAATAAAATACAATGTCAAAGTACAAATTTAATGCTAATCACTTTAGTACTTGACAGCTGGCCAATTGGTGTAGATACTCGACTGTCGACTTCAGAGTCATGGGTTCGATCCTCGGTGAGAACAATCGGAATTTTTCCACAAGTTCATCCAGTTTTAAATAGGTACCCGACTTTAAGTTGGGGAAGTAAAGGCGACTGGGCGTTGTGCTAACCACACAATTCCTTCATATGCCGAGGTTATAAAAACAGATGAATCTCCGATGACCCGTCAGGGCTAAGGGAACTTTTCTTTAATATTTCACTACTTGGCAGCACGTAAGACGACCATCATTTCAAAATAATCATTGCTTAGCCTAGAACGTAATGGCATAAAAATACGCCAACCTAATGAAAACAGGCGCTCAACTCAGCAATAGCCGATCAACTCAGCAATATAGTTTCTTAATGCTTGGGTAGGTTAGGTAGGGTGCTAATGACAGCATTTCTGATGAGTTATCTTCAAGATATCTGTCTACTTCAGCAGAACTGTTACTATTAAGCCGGTTCTGCCGCCGTGCAGTAAAACTGAACAGCTGACTGTATTGAAGTTTCACCACCCTGCCGAGTAAGTGGAGTGGAAACTGCACTCAGTGTACTGCAAGCAAGCTTTAAATTTTGTTCAACTTCAGCCTTGTGATCCAAGTTGTCTTGGTGGGGAGGTGGGTGGTATTAATAGTGGTAGGGTTGATGGTTATCATTACAAGCAGTGATTGAATTTATGAAGATTACTTTTAAAACAAAATATTAAATCGCTATTGGTATGCTTCAATTAGCTAATAGTGACAACAGAAAAGTTTTGGTATCGAGTATCGTAAATTTTTCGTTTAAAATGTATCAGCGATACACAAATCAATACTTGATACAAAAAGGATCGGCAATACAGCAACCAATACTGAAAAAGTATCGCCGATACTGTATTGGCCGATACCGATACTTCGATACTAACAACATATAGTAACATTGGGCTAAAATAAGGGATTACCATCCATCGCGGTAATCCCTTATTTTAGCTCCACTGTGCTACTGCTCTGAGTGGTAGCACCCGGTGCTATTACTCATGTTTTAACTATGATCAGTTATAAAACACGACTAGACCGAATTCTTTCTATTTTGAAATTTAGAATTGTTCATGTTGGTGTTATCCCTAAGTTGGTGTCACCCTGTGCGGCTCGCAACCCCCCCCCCGTGACACCACTGAGTCAGATGGTAACTCTCCCCCCCCCCCCCCACCCAAGAGGGATGAAAATGCCATCACTGAGTTTGGTCTTGCAGGATTCCAAATGGGGATAGATCTGGTTTATCTGAAATAAAGTGCCGAACCTATGTATTTGGGGACCCAGTGGGGCTTGGCCTCTTTGGGGGCCCTGCATTTTGACATTTGACACCATGACATGAGATAATGCACTTAATATTTAATGTAAAAAAAGCTGGGGCCGGGGGGGGACTTTTTAATTAGGACTCCCCTCCCTCCACCCAAGGTACGCCTCTGCTGGAATGCATAAGTATTGGACTGTTAGAAATTAATGAGTTTTAAACTTTTGAAAATAGCCTTTGACAGACCCAGAATAGACTGAGACAAGATCATGCGATGTCCATGTAGTATTGACATACAAATATTTAAATATTATGTGCATTGTACGGACAGTTTTCATATTTGACCCCAGGCCCACCGACAGAAATTTCGGGCCCCTGGGCAGGGCTGTCACGCCCCCCCCCGTGCTGATAATAATATTTTCAAAAGTTGATTGGCCAGCTCAGTCCGGGCCCCTAAAACTCGCCGGGCTCCTGGGCATTTGCCACCCCCTGCCCTCCCCTCTCGGCGGCACTGTTTGACCCCCTTGTCCATACTAATTTTTGCATCTTTTGCCAGACTTGTCCGTAATTTTTGCACCCACAGCTTGCTTGTCCTATCTGCATTTATTATCTTGTTTTATCGCAATGTCCAGTGCAGGGAATAGTTAGATTAAAAGCAAGAGTATGTGCGCGACATTTTAAAAGAGTTCCGCCAAATGAGTTGGCCCTGAACGAGCATTATCAATTCGTTCCGGGTCCACCTTCCAGGTCGACCTTCACATTGTGTTAAAGTTGTTTGTGTGATGTGAAGGTTGCAGATTCCTGTTATTAATATCTCAGATCTGTGCTCATTTTTTAAAATTATAACGTACATTCTAGGAACATTTCTGAAGGTAAAGTCAACTTTTATAACTTAAAACTCTCATAATTATCAGTTATCCTACTTGTTTTTTTTTATAATTTTATTTAAAATTCTTTACATTACAGGCACTCTGTCACTGAGTAATTTACAGTAACTTAGAGTAACTGAAATCTAATATACTATACTATTTTTTTATTAATATAATAGTGCATCATCATAAAACATAAACAAGGTTTTTTTTGGCGATTATCTAATATATATATTAATGTTACTTGGTACTATTACTATAGTCTAGTATAGTAAGTACATTATCTTTGTCATATTAGGGACTGGAGTTCACTGGAGGTGATAAGGTTACTCCTATTAGCTAAACTGACTTTGATTTAGTAACAGCTGCCTTAGTTATTACAATATTACTTATAAATAAGAGAGGCCTATAATGCTATATACATATACTATAGTCAATATAGATAGTGTAATGAATAAGTCTATATAATTAAATATAAATATAATACTTATTGTATTAGCCTTTTAATGTTTTATACTTTATTAGTTCATAATTAATAATATAACTATTACCAATATAATATAA